>BGZK01000739.1:0-297664 GCA_005406025.1 Eumeta japonica
ACGACGTTCAACGATATTTTTTTTAATTCTACTTGAATGCGCGCAGACCATTGGAAACGTTGAAATGGAAATATATTGGAAATGCTCTCGAACTGTTAAAAAAGTCGAAACTATGGTATATTTATAATTCAACGAAACCATTCGAATGGTTGAAGTTACGATAGCTTTAAAATACGTACAAAGCATTTAAATCGTAACAGCTATGACATATTATTAAATGTACGCGCAACCCTTACACTACTTTCGCACGCTTCAAAATTCGCCGCATTCTCTAAGATAAATGGCCGTATACTTCAGTAGTGTATCCTGTTATATCAGAGTTTTCGGCGTCACGGCGTAAGGAGTGTTAAACCAAGTGTTTTAACGTAAGGAGTGTTTTAACAACTATCGAGTTTGAGTGTTAAAACAAATATTTTAATGTAAGCAGTGTTTTAACAAGTGTCGAGTTTGAATGGTAAAACTAGTGTTTTAACGTAAAGAGTGTTTTAACAACTATCGAGTTTGAGTGTCAAAACAAATATTTTAATTTAAGCAATGTTTTAACAAGTGTCGAGTTTGAGTGTTAAAACAAGTCCTATAACATAAGGAGTGTTTTAAGGCTCCTTAGGCTCTGGTGGATGTGACTGCCTGCATTGTACTGAGGATATGCCTAGTTGGCATGAAACGTACGTAAAAGTAACAATATAACTGTTTAGCGGATTAGATAAATAAACTATTAACACTTGCTTAGGTGTTCGATATCTGTCCATCCTCTCGTATCAATATTCAATTCATTGGATAGGGATTCGTATTGCAATATTCAATTTCACCGATTCAAAAATTAGCGGTAGTTTGCAGACTATATATATTGAAGCATGTTGCAGATAAGTATCTAATAATTAACTGACGATTTTTATCATATTCGCTTCCTTTATCGTTAGTTTTGTATTGGCCAATCATTTTCATTTTAATATTATTCATTTTAGATGTTCTATTAGTAATTACAAATGAATTGCGATCCGCTCATGCGATTACCACACATATTTTATAGATAACGGGAAATTTAATTTGTACTCAACTTTCCGCTTCAAAAAATCAAAGATCGAATTATTATAGGAGTGATAAGTCATCCTCCGCATATTTATTCAAAAATTACTATAATATTGGTGAAAACAAGACAATGATAAATTAAATATAATAAACATGAAGTGTCAAGTACTTCAAATCAAGATCAACTATCTTTATTATTGTCCTTCATTTCAAAATATTTTATAGGATATTTCATTTTAAAAATGACGACTGTCGGTAACTTCATGTTTAAATTGTCTTACATTTTCGTTCCGGTTATAGATCTGTCATGTGGATGGTGTATGTAGATCCATACTGCCATTACCCATTGCACACTACTCATAGACGTGTAGAGCGCGTGCGCGGATGACAAATTATTTACAATTTAAATTAAAACGTATAAAGTGTATAATATTACAACAAAAATGATGCACTAATACGACCCTAACAATAAAGAATGCGAATTTTATTCATTCGCCAGTTTCTCATTAAAAGAGGTGCTAAAATGAAACTTATTACAGGAAAATTAAAAAATATATTTTTAAAAAACTACAGGACCTATCAATTAAGGTCTTTGTCATCTCAAAATTCTATTGATGAGGTGTTGAATCCGCACAAGTGCTCGCCACCCGGCGCACGGCGGCCGGCGGGCTACGTCTCCGCACGGCGATTGCCGTGGCGGTGGTAAACGCGACCCGACAGGCGCCGAGAACAGCATACAAGTCACGTGAAGGTTTTCAAACAGTTGCTACTTACTTCAGTTAAAAAACGAAACAAATACCGAAGACATCACAAACCTCATACTGGATTAGCCCGTCTTAAGGGATGAATACTTTAATATAATAGGATAATAATCTTGTTTGAGTACTTGGATGAATCGAATTTATTCGGTTACACTTCGTTTTTGGAATACGTCGATACGGAATCTACAAAGCGATTATAGTTTTACGGACGATTATTATTGATCAAGCACTTGACAGAACTGCTGCATTTCCGTGATGAAAAACCATATCGTGTGAAATCGAAAGACTTTGCCGAAGCACGGCGAATTTCGTGGCCTGTGAAGGTAGTGCTATAAATGTAAACTACACGCAAACCATTAGAATCATTACAGCTATCTGATATATTAGGTCTGGGAAAAAGGTTTTTCGTATTTTAAAAGTAGAAAGTTGCAGTAAAATCTCTTTGGGTGTGCTATTTGTATCTAACTAATTTTGATACCATTAAGCAGATGACATTTTATAAAAATAAAGAGTGAAAACGGGGTGCCGCCATTTTTCAGTCCAACAAAATGAGTGAATTTAACGTAGAAATTAGATACATTTTGAAATTTTATCACGAAAAAAGGTAAAAATGCGACATAAGCCGCAAAAAAAGATGGTAACGTTTATGTTAGCCATTTTGGAAAAGATAGAGCAAGATCGGCATATTAGTTCTTACGACATAGATGAAGAGCGGGGAATCGGCAACAAAATAGTTTTATTTTAACCCACTTGAAAAAACTGAGTATAAAAAAAAGCTCGATACATTTGTTTCACACGAGTTCACTGAAAGAAATCTAGTGAATCGTGTATTCATTTGCGATTCTCTATTGGAATTTAATGAAATTGAACGTTTTTGGAAAGATTGATTACAGGTGATGAAAATGGATTACCTACGACAATAAAGTGCGAAAAAGGTCATGGTCAAAAGACAAACAGGCTCCACAGACTGTAGTGAAACCAAGATTACCTCGCAATAATTTGATACTATATGTATGGTGGGATTGGAAGGGCATTTTAATTATGAGCTTTAACCACCGGGCCAAATTCTCAATTCGGATATCTACTGCCAACAGCTGATCGATCAACAGAATGCTAAATGAAATTTTATCAAATCAAATTAATAATATCTGTATGTATGTAGGTAATAAAATTACTATTGAAATATGTCATTGATAAATTCTTATTCGATATTAACATCCATTTCAAATGCTGATTAATCTTGAGAAGAATTCGCAGGAAACATGAGGGTTGCTTTCTTTTATTCATCGATACAAATTATTGAGTAATCAATAATTTAGTCGACATTTAGAAATAATACGAAGCAACCTGCTAGCCGAGCAGTTCAAACCCATTGACCTTTTTAATTAAGATATTCAAACATGGTATAATAGCTTATACGATATAGCTTTCTTTTAACGAAACATTTAAATTCGTAAAATAGCAAATATTGAATTTTAGCTAAGATCCAATTATAAAAGCACACATTACCTCTTAAATAATTTGATAACTTTACTTAGACGGGTTTTATGAGCAGCAAGATCGTTCTTATGTCTGTTGTTAATGTTATGGATGACGCTCATTTTTTGAAACTATTCTTTATTTCTCTTGACATATACCGAGTTTTTGTATATATATTGCGATGCTAAAGTGGAGAGCTATCGTCAGCAAACAGTACTATCCCATGACCATCCTTAATAAGGTGTGGAAGATCATTTATGTATGCTAGGAATAGAAATGGTCCAAGAATTTAACCCTGCGGTACATCCATATTGAGTGCAGATCTCGATGACCTCTTACCATTACTATTGACCTTGTGAATTATATCACTTAGATTATACTCCAGAAGTCCTGGGGATTAACCCTTGACGCCATAATTATCTAGTTTCCTGTTCAATGTGTCATAATGAACATAGCCAATTGCCTTGGATATATCACAAAAAACCCCAATCGCGTCCCGTGAACCTCTCAGGCAAAAAAGATCTGCTGAATAAGCTCAACACCGGCTTCAGTTGTTGGGCGACCCTTTGTGATTCCAAACTGTTTAACGTTAATCAAATTATTGCTCTTAAAATATTGCAATAGTTAATTTAAAATAAGCTTTACCAGTATTATTGATATTGGCCTGTAGTAAGTTTCTAGGGTCAGATGTACTAGCAAATTTAAATAACGGAATTACTTTACGCATCGCAAGCATTAAAAATCACTACTAAACATACAGCTATGTTGTGTATATTATTGAATCAGTTATTTTTACGGAAAAACCATAAAAATCGACAGTTTTTTTCCATTTTTATGCATACGGCAAAAACATCGACGTTTCGTTTCAACAAATATTCGACTAGAGATATAGATCACCCAGAAGTCATCACCCAATAGAGAATGGGTGATGACTTCTGAGTTTACGTAGTTGAAACTGAAATACTAGCAAAGAATTTATCAAAAGCAAAGGAAAATTTTATGTTTTTGTTTAAAATTTTTATTATTAATTTTTATTTGAAATTCTAAATGTCGGGATGTGCACTTCCTAATCTCACTATTTATTATATTTCAAGTAGTTCTTACCATATAAACATTGATTTTGCAATTGCTCATACACGCTTAAATATCTTGGAATAATTTCTTACCTAATTGACAAATATATCCGAATTAGGTATTATACGTCCCCTCCTCAGAAAGTACGTATAATTTATGTCTGCTAGTACGAATGCCCACTATCGCCCAATCACTAAATAGCATTATTAACATTAACATATTTTGATCTAAAAATATTGTTGCATTCAAACCTGGTTGTAGTCAGCAGTGAACTACACAATTCATGAAAGTCCTTACAATATTACAAATTAGACACCTTTTTAGGGTACTGTACCTCAGAAGGAAAAACGGAAATCTTTTAGGATTTGTTGTCCGTTCATCCGTCCGTCGGTGTGTCAAGATCCTTTATCTCGGGAACGCGTAGAGGTATCCCGTTGAAATTTAAACCATATACTCAAGTATACAGTTCTTTAAATTTTTGCAAACATTAAACTTTTCAGTTAGCATACAAAAAAAGATACGACAGTTTATGCCGCAAAACCGTACATTTTGACACTCTCAATAGAATAAAAAATTATAGGCTATTGTCCGTTAACCTAAAACTAAGAAATTTGGCAAAAAATACCGTCTTTTACTACAAGTATAGGAAGAAATCTGAAAATCATTAATTTGTAATCAAATCTTAAAAAATATAATCTCTATTTTTTAAATGTGTCTAATCAATCATCGAGGTTAAACAACGGCAGGCGCGGTGATAATGGGGTGGGTAACCAAATCTTTTTGTAGAATTTTTTAAACTTTACTAATTTATAGAAGAAAAAATGTGAAAGCCGTATATATTTTAGTAAATAAAAAAAAAAACAAAACCTCAGAAAAGTTGCCTAAATTATAGCATTGAAATAAGGATTTTATCCTAGTACATTTGAATTAGAATTTTCCAATAGATTTGTATTAAAATCTCCGTAAACAGCAATATGTTTCCAATTTTTACTGATTTTAAACAAAATATCATCCATTACTTTTTCGAATACGCCATACAATGACTCTGGGGGTCTGCATACGCTAACAACAATTAATTGCTCTAATTCTATGGAAGCCACTTCAATAGTTCGCTCAACAGACAGGCTCACAAGATCTGGACGTTCTTTGTATTTTATATTGTTTTTAATTAGTATTAGGAGACGTTATGCACAGCTTTTTCTCCGCAGAACGAACTCGCTGCCTGATGCATACTGAAATTTAACATGGACTGGTGACTTCGAAGCCAATGCTCTGCTATATATAATATGTTATTAATAATTCATGAATAATTCAATTTCCAGTTCCTTACTTGACGTTCCTTGTACATTTTAATGCACCAGATTGTGTATATTTTTTATTATTAACATTTTTTCCCTCAGTCATTTTGGGTTAATCCTTACATATTAATACAATATTATTATAAGTTGTTTAACCTTCTGAACTGGTCGCTGTACATTATAATATCTTCGCCATTTGCGGGTGCGATGTTAAGAAAGCTATGGTATATTTTGAACTATCAATACAAAATACCTGTTAAAACATTTCATAACAAAATTTTAATGTACAATATGTGTATAAAAATTCAACTTAAATAAATGTACATTTATGTTTCATTTTTTTGTTTTTTACCAAATATAATTGAAGATGTAATAAATTTGATTGGATGTTTATTCTCAGTAACTTATATTCCTAATCCTAAGTGCACACCTTCATTTTACATCGGTTCAGGCAGACCTCACGAATTCGATCCCTCTCTCACTCACGAAGCCCTTCTTACTCCAACTTTTTCCAACCCATACCTCGATCTAACTCTGATTTTGATCTGGCTATTGATTATAAAGCGAGTTCTGCTTTGGAATCTTCAAACACCTGTCTGGTGCTTAGTTCCAATTCCGGTTCCATTCTTAGTCCCGATCCTAGTCCTAAGCAATTTTAAATTAAGTCCTAAGCAATTTTAAGCCAAGTCCTAAGCAAGCAAACAATTTGCTTATTTATATTAACCTAGACTAGGATTTGTTGGCCAAGTGTACAGCCATTCTGTGTGGTAATTTTTTATGTTATGTTTTTTATAGCATTTTCGAGGGGTAACCGAACATGCTAACAACCAGAGAGTTCAATGCCGCCCATGAACATTCGCAACCCCAAAGGAATCGCCAGTGTATTTCCGGCCTCTGGGGTAGGAAAAGGATATCTGATAGAGGGAGGAATGGGTTGGTGAATATAAAGTGGTTTGATGGAGAAAGGAATGGGTCACCGAAAGTTTCGGAGTACGTTTGGCAGAAACTAATAATAGGTCAAAGTTCCACTTTTGGAGAATATAGGAGTTTAAGAACGATTTTAATTGTAATAATTAATGAAACCAAATCAAAAATATAATTATTTCATAGGTAATAGAATTAATTAAAGAACTTGAAAAAATGTACAGAATTTTTTCGACATTAATATGACATCCATTTAATATATTCAAGATATACAAGACAACAACTATTATGGGATACATATAGAAAAGGTAGTAAATATATTTTGAAACATAACGATTATCTTTGTGGATTTGACAAATTTATGTAGAATTGAAAGAATGCCAAACAATACACTACATTCAACTTTACAATAAAGTATAAGGTACAACAATTAATAATCTGCTGAACAACTATAAGATACTAGGAAAACATTTCACACACCAAGTACACCAAAGTAAATACAGTAAAAACTAAGTACAAAATCCATCACGATAAGAGTAAATTAATAAAAATGTCGTATAAGGTATCAACAAACGACATGAATTATGAAGAAAAAACTCTTATCAGACAGAAACTCGAAAAAAGAAAATCAAAGACCCTGTACGATAATAGGGTTCGGAAACATTACTGTTTACATCAATGGCTTGTCAAACAAGGTATTATTCAAGAAACTTAGCCTTCGGTACAATTTTTCTCGCTATGATGAACAACATCCTGACTGGTTGCGTTGGAATATTGTTTCCCGGGAACGTCACTCGGGTGGACTGCTACGTTGTCTCATCATCGATCATAAGAATTTTTTCCAAAGTTATTAATAAGCTTTACCGCACCCTCGCTTGGCACGCGCCTCCTGGTCTTCGACATATTTGGGGACAGCTAATTGACAAGAGCTTTCAAACCTATATCATTACATTTTGTGTTAGATAGAATGAACTTAGAAACTTTTAATTTAATCGCAACTCTCGCAGACCTTGAAGATGTCTGTTCAAAAACCTTTTTTACTCGGTTTGTATTTCTAGATGTAGATACCGTACGTGGTCGTCCTGAAATCTTTTTGAAATCAATCTCTTCCTTTCTTTGTAACGTTTTACTGTTCTGTACGGACTAGATCTTCTCACTTTCTCTCGAATAAAATTATTTACTGTCTTACATTTCCCATGACATAAATGGTATTGAAAAACTTTTTGGAAAAAATTCTTGTTCAGCTCACGTTATTTAAAAAAAAGTCAATACAATTTTAAAACCCGCCTTTTTTGACAGATATGTTATTTATGATTACCATTTATAAAACTTAGAAAACTTTTCTGTGACCAGTTTGAGTTAGATCAAAGTCCCTTAACTTCTGAGACACACCTTTAACACTAAGTAAATAAAATATTCCACACAAGAAAGAACCAACGGAACGCACTATTTCATTCGTACCCGCTTGCATATACTATATATTGATTGCTTCGCGCTCGCACCTACGGCAGACTTTCAGTGTGTAAAAACCGTGGGATTACTGAGAAAACGTCTTCTAATAGTTCCCCGAACAACATATACGAAATTCAGATTTTATACTAAAACGTAAATGTAATTACAATTTATAGTTTAAGGGTGTCTGGCAAGCAGTCGTAGCTGTACTAAGTTTTTGATAAGGGACAACGAGATTCCTGACATTATTCCAATTAAAATATGTCAAAACTCAGCTTTATTCATCGAACTTCAGGTGCAGTTTTGTACACTTTTGCTATTTGTTACGTGCTAAAGATGCCGTGATCCATACTACATGTCGGAGAATGTTCTTATCTGTATTGAGAACATGCGCAGAGAATCTTTCAGCTTTTATAAAACAACAAAGGTCTGACCTTTGATGAATTTAGGGCTATTATTTCTATCGAGATATTGTGATTTGGGAATGAACCGCAGAATCGAAATAAAAAAAAAATTGCATGACACGTGTATACAGTATGACATATTATTTGAATAATAACTACTATTAAAGTAATTATTATAATAACTCAATATAACTGTATCAGAAGCATGCATTAGTTCATGTATTCTACAATAGTAATAACAAATATGCTGCTATGGTTCCGTATTCGTGGTGAGTAACTATTTATGAAAGCGTCCAGAATAAAACTGCTTCTTCTCTGCTGAAACTTACTTCGTTTTTCTCATAATTTCACAGGGAGTACAGACGTCCACTTAGCACGACCTTTACACAACTTTACTTGCATCACCATCCATCGCTCGTTTCATAAAAGCCCATCGATTTTCATTTGTGCTATAACAGGCGTTAGTGTACTTAAAGCGACTCTGCATTCTATTTGGTTCTACACGAATCATCCTATTTTGTTCTAATCAAACAGTCGGTTGATATCACGTTGGCGTTGGTTCTTCTTCCTGACAATTTAAATAATTTAGCAGGATATCTCTGAAATCTCTGCTCATCTTTTCTTCTATACAAAGAAGTTAGTCTTAAGTGATACGTTCCCTCAATATGCTGTTATATATTAAAGGATATAATGTCGGCTTCCATGTGTAATGGTGTTAGTATTTTATGTGTAGGTCCTAAATCTTGTTGAGTCGGCACTGAATCATCATCGTCTTATGTCAAAGTGCTAGCGGAGGCGGTGACGTTGATTTTTCTGATTATACTTTACATCACGTTTCAATAATCTGATCGGCATGCCTTTCATATTTTTGCTCGTGTATAATGATTTTAAATTATCATTTTGCTTTTCTAACCGCAATGATTTCGAACTTTCATATAATATTTAAAAAAAATACTATTATTTTTCCTTTAGGAATTGTTTATTGTTTCCCACATCTTCCCTTTGGTTGCTTATTTATTTTTCTTATCTTAAAACCACGTTATATTTCTATACTGATCGACTTTTGAAGAACAAAATCTGTGACTGATAGAACAGCTGAACTTTAAATAACACAATTATAGGCTAGACATTAACAATATTGCTAAACGAAAATGTTCACCTCGGGCGTCGCTAACTGTTTCTTAGTCATGTTTCAACGTATCACACAGGATTTGGCAATTTCTAACCTATAGGTAACACGTTCTATCTAGATCACGATGCTATCCGCATGGTCGACTCTAGTTGAATACTCAAATTAAATGTAAATACATTTCATTATACATTTTCCCAAATGGGAAATTACAATAACTACAAATATATTGAAATCGACCTTAGATATGTGGTGATGACGGTCCGGCGACTCCTGCCGACGTCAAAACACGACGTAAATTCGCGAGCTGGATGAGTTACCACCCTTATTCATAACAATTACATTTACCTCGAGCACTCTGATTGCTTTGCACATAAGTGTCTGCACTGATCAGCACCGGCGCCTGAACACGATATGGCACAGAATAGTTACGGCACTGACGAGAAGTACAAAATCTAGATACTATACCAGCAAAGAAAAAACATAAAAGATCCAAGCTTTTGCAATGCTAATCACAGTTAAAACGCTATCGTATTTTTAACTGGACGACTTTACAAGAAAGATGTGACGTTCTCGACACGGGGCTACTGTTCGACCTAGTCCGTGGCCGCTTGTGCTGGCCCGAACTCCTCGCAGGTGTTCGCTATCTGCTCCCATAACACGCACTGGACATACACCACTTTACATTACCACTTTTCATTTGTCTAAGTATGGTAAATATACTCTTCTCTCTATAATTTTATTTTCTAAAAATTCAAAACCTGGATTAGTTTTAGGCTTAAATAATATATTCAAAAATAAAATTTATTCAACCATATTGGAGGACAATACCAATGAAATAATGTATATTGAAAACGAACACACTCCTTTACTCTCTTTTTATATTTCTCATTTGGTTTTCTTTCAACAAATATAAGCTTCTGACAGAGATCGAGCTTGACTGCAATTGTGCATGTGGCGAGTGTATAACCTTTTATACCTAAAATAAGTATATATATATATATATATATATATATAGTATGTGTATATATAAACCATATGTTTGCATTAGTGTATATGTGTGTGTGTGTATTGACCTGTATATATTCTGTGCAGTATTCTTGCTTAGATAATTAAAGTATATCTTTTATACAGTATCTATTGTTTAAACATGATTTTGTCTTTTCTCAGGGACTTAGATACTTGACTAACCAGAGGTTCATCTGTGATTTGGTCTAAAAATTGTAATTGCGTTTGTTGTTTTAGTGGAAAATAAGCTGTCGAATTCCCGAACAAATAAATGATAAACTAAAATACGGTAAATAATTATATTAAACACAAAAAATGTATAAATAATTACTAAAACAGCGAACACCTCTCGCTCTTGATTTGAATCATTTTAGGGAAACTAAATTAGCTAACGACCAATCAGCAAACAATAGCCCATCGCTGCTGTCGGCCGTGTTGGAACAACACACTAAGATGGCTACAAAATTAAATATAGGCATTTGTGTCATCTTTACCGTAATCGGCAGTATTTTGAGTGTAAGTGGAACGAAAAAACATTTTAATATAGTTTGTGTCCATTTCTTCGTTTTGCACAGGAAAGTATCTTATATGATGTTTATGCAATTATAAAATATACAATACATATTTTTTTCGAACATCGTATCTTTTTATTATTAAATGATTATTGTGCTAGCAATATAAGAATTTTTCTACAGTATTACGATCTATTTTACAACCAGAGTTCAAAAATAATATAAAAAAAGGAATGGTAAACCGAAAATTAATAGACAACAATGGAACAACCAGAAAGTGTATATTTCCCTTTACTTTGAAACGAAAACGCACAACAAAACCGCAAGAAGTCTTTATCGCACTTGGATTTGTAATGCACTGGTCGCTTACACAGCACTGAGTGTGGATGTTAATCTGAGCTGTTCAGCTTTTTCAAATAAGCAAATAAAACGGTTAATTGACTAGACTGGTTTGTTTTAGCTACTTCTTTAACCGATATTCAAACAAAATCTGGTTTTCAAAAACAATAGCATTACGACCTGTGAATATGCTTAAGTTCAGAGCTAGTACAAGATCTCACTTAAAGACAAACAACGTTCTATCAGTATCTCGTATGATGTACGTACGCAAAAAATTAACAAACATTTTTTTCTTTAAACTAAGCGACTGCTACAATATCACTACAAGATAATCACGCACGGTCACCATTTCCAGATTAAAGCTGTTAAGGCTTAAGAACTTATTTGTGGACGACAGTATTCGTATCTATAAGAAAATTTGAATGAAAATATATATTGAAATATTAAACAATTGGAAAAATGTTACCAAAAACAATCTCATAAACAAGGGCTATCCTTTCGTTGAATATTGAATGTCAATAGTACTTATTTATCAATATAATGGATATGAAAAAAATAAACCGGAAGGAGCTTCTTGCCGATTTTTATTTTTCTTACGTTTCGGAACTGGAGGTAAACAATGAAATTAGTTTTAATTTACTGTTGAAAAGTATATAAATACCTTAAATTGAATAAAAATAATTTACTCTTTCCTGTTCCTTTCCTTCTTTTTCTCTTTCTCTCTTTCTTTTCCATTCTCTTTTTCGTTTTATATTTTTGACTCCCAACGGCCAATCACCTGTGTAAATATTCACATCCTTTTCTTCTTTAGCTATTTGTCACCTCATAATCGTCATAGTTATAAACACTTAATAAATCAACCAGAGGCAACACTGGTAGGGAGAACAAGTGTTTTGATTGTACTACAAAGTAATGCTAAAGGTACATTATGAATATAGTTGTAATAATAAATAAGATAATAGTAAATGTGGTGAAACTACTCAATCCAACCCTAGACCGCACATTTCTCTCTAATAATTGGCCAATTTTCTCATTGTGTGTTATTCTTTGTAGTTTTTGTTATGTTACAATGTATAATTCATTGCCAACGGTCCTAAAGACAGTAATTCAGACTAAAATTACTCCCTCTCTGATGAACAGCTTTCTAACTGTGGAAACTCGAAAGCAGTGCTAAGAAGAAATAAATATAGTTTAGAGTGATTGTGTAATAAATGTGGAAGACAATGCAAAGGATTTGTTACATTACTTAAGAGCAGATGTTATCCTATGAAGCAAGAGAGAAGTGTGACGTATAAAGTAAACAAAGTTTTCAACAATAATAGTAGTAAATGATTAATGCTGTATCATTATCCTATATCTAATTCTGAGAATTATTCTCACATCGTTGCTTTACTTTATAAACTTGTAGACTACACTGTATGCTACACTTATGATATCCTTACGTGCACATGAAAATGAAAAAAATGAAATAGGGGCAAACACATAACGTTAACTCTAAGAATATTTTAACAGATAGTTGTCTTGTGAAATCTAGATATCCAAAAAACAATCGGTCGTTCATTTTAATCAATAAAGATTTATATTCAACTGATATTGATGATAAAAAACAGTTCACTGATAAAATAAGTTAAACAAGAATGTTTCATGCTTTGCAATAATACTTTACAAAATTTGTTACCTCCAATGTCTCCATTCATGACCACATATATACATGGTAACAAACGTCCCCATTACGCTAGTGGCATTGGCCATGGATAAGGTTTGGAACAGATAAGACTCGAAACGAGGTTCGTCCCCTCAATCCTTGAATCTCCGGCCCAAGAACGCTCTATTATTTGTGGCTTTTTCTTCTCGACAGTTCAGATAAAATAACCCGATGTGAGGTCGCAGCTGCTGTAGTGTGATTGGTTGCAAAAACGGATTTATAATTGGTCAAGCGCAAATTAGATTATTATTCATTTGGAAAATTATAAGGACACGACACGCGACACGACATTTAAAATAAAAGCAGGGCGAAAAGCGCGTAAAATAAATCCCATTCGGCTCCATTAGTATGACAGATTACCTTAGAAGAAACCACCCAAGGAGTAAGATCCTTATACTAAAATAAAAAGCCAACATTTTTCTGCAAAACTATGACTCGACGGTCACGCATCTACCATACATGACCGTCGCGGTTCTATACTCTGACCGTGTGAGGAACGATCTCTTATATTTTGGTCAGCTGCGAAGCGGATATCGACTCGACAATTATTGTAGAGTCTCTTCGTGGCAGCTCCACCTCTAACACCGATTTTACGTTTAAATGGGATGAGAAGATGCCAAACACAAGGACGAACAATAACGCGCCGGGTGTCGTCTCCGACGCGCCGGCGTCCCTAAGTACTGCCGTTCTGCCGTTTCAGAGGGCGTCGGTGTTCCGAAAGCCAAGCTTATTAGTGAAGGGCCGGTGAATAGCCAACAGGGACTGAACGCCCAGCTTCCCAGCGCTCACTTACAATGAATAGGCCACACCTATCCGACACCACTGATAATAGACATAAAATAATAATTTCTAAAACGGCATGCACGTTACATATCTCAGATCAATCTTTAATGGAACAACAGAAGACCACGAAAGTAAAAGACCAGCTATCCGAAATACGACTAGCATAGTCATGTGCTGCCACCGTGTTGGCATATTGCCTCGCTCATATTGAAGCTGCATTTTACAATAGCGGTAAAAAATGTACGGACTTGGCAGAATCCTCAAATAGAAGACCTAGCTCTCATAAAGCAGGACAACTTTCCTTATCTTCAGTGAAAAGCGGGCGGATTTTAAAACTGTACCTCGGGATGGGATGATGTTATTATGCTGGTAGACATTTGGACACTTGTTAATATTCTTAATCGGGCAGTTATTAAACTTTCACGATTACCAATAAGTAATCAGTAGCCTGCTTAGAGCGGGGTGATTTTTATGCCATTTTATCACCAAAATTAGTAAATAAAATTAGGCATTACTGGGACTGGGTTGATAGATACCGCTGCTAAACGAAGTATTGCAGGTTCATCTTTACACGCGCTATTGGTTAAACGTGCTCAAAAGTTCCGTAGCAGTAAAATGATAGTAAAGCTTGCCGACGGTTCTGTCAATAATATTAATGTTAAACTTGCGGACGTAATTGTCACTCTTAAGCATTTAAATATTCCTTTGACGTTTATTATTTTGCCTAATTCGAGTAATAACGAAATTTTATTAGGTATTGATTTCATACGTAAAGCCGGTTTGATTCTTAATCTTTCTACAAATACATGGTTGACAGCCGATCGACCTCATGATATTTATCCTCTTAGGTGTGAAACTTCTGTGCACACGATCGAATGTGCTTCTACGGATGTTTTGAGGATCGACGAAGGTACAATGCTGTCCCCGCCAGAAAAGATGATCTAGCCCGACTACTACAGGAATATCAAGATATTTTTACACAAGGGGGAGGACCGACGCCGTTTGCGGAACATCGCATTGATACCGGTGACCACTCTCCTATTGCGGTACCGCCCTACCGCCTAACGCCCGCCAAGAAAGCCATAATGGAGGTGGAACTAGATAAGATGTTGTGTGAAAACGTGATTGAAGAATGAGAATCTCCATGGGCTGCACCAGCTTCACTGGTACCAAAGAAAGACGGTACTTTTCGATTTTGCGTTGATTACCGACGGCTTAATGCCGTTACAAGAAGTGACTCGTACCCGCTTTCTGTCATTGATGATCTACTTCAATATACAGGTAAAAGCTGTTTTATGAGTACGATAGACCTCAAATCTGGTTATTGGCAAGTAGGAGTTAAGAGTGAAGATCAGGACAAGACGGCTTTTGTGACACCTTTTGGGACATTTAGGTTTAAACGCATGCCGTTTGGTCTACGTAATGCACCTGCCACCTTTCAACGCCTTATAGACAGGTTTCGGTCTAGTTCAACCCTTCGGAATGTAACAATTTTGGGTAATATTGATGATTTAATTGTGATTTCTGATAGCTTTGAGCAACATCTAATAGATTTACGTGCTGTGTTTGACCGTTTACGTGAATTTAACCTCCATGCTAATCGCCCCAAATGTGTGTTTGCTAAGGAAACTGTTAAATACCTAGGTCACATTATTACACCTCAAGGTATTGCACCAGATCCTGATAAGATCAATGCTATTGTTGACATGAAGGAACCTACCACTGTAAAACATTTAAAATCATTCCTACAAACACGTTTCTGGTTTAGGAAATTTGTTCCAAACTTCTCTCCAGTCGCTCAACCGCTAACTATGTTAACTAAAAAGAATCAGTCATGGAAGTGGGAAGAAGCTCATCGAACAGCATTTCATGAGCTTAAAAGGTCGTTTACTTCACCTCCAATCTTAATACAACCTAATTATGATTTTCCATTCGTTCTCCGCACTGATGCGAGCGATTACGCTCTAGGGGCAGCTTTGCTCCAGGGGGAGACTCCCCATGACGAGCGTCCAATTGCTTACGCTAGTCGCCTGCTTACCTCAGCGGAACGCAACTACTCCACCACGGAGCGTGAAGCCCTTGCAGTGGTATGGGCCGTGGAAAAGTTTCGAGGATTTATTGATGGTCATCCTGTGCATGTCGGAAGTGACCACCAGCCATTGAAATGGTTACTCACTTTGAAATCACCAGCTGGTAGATTAGTGCGATGGGCTATGAAGCTCCAATCGTTTAATTTACGAGTGAGTTATACGCCCGGAAAAGCGAATGTGCTCGCAGATTCCCTTAGTCGTCCTCCTTTTGAGACGGAAGCCCGTGAATCTTGTGACGTCTGCACCGTGTTGATCGACACTCCTCGCTGGGAGGCAACCGCCTTCCGCAAAGATCAGCTTGACGATCCGGAATTATCGAAGATTATTATCGGACTAGAGAACACAAATGATTTGGAAGTGAATAGATGGACTGAGAGAGGATATCATATGTGTAAAGGAGTACTATATCGTTATACTGACACTGAAACTGAAGAACCACAGCTTGTTGTTCCAGAAAATCGCCGCAAACAAGTAATGGTAGAATGTCATGATTCTGCGACTGCGGGACATGGTGGCATAAACAAAACTTTGCATCGCATCTCACAGCAGTTTTACTTCCCGGGAATGCGACGATATGTCATCAATTATTTGAAGACTTGCGTAGAGTGTCAACGCTATATACCAGATAACTTAAAGCCTATGGGACTACTGCAAACTCCAGTTCCGGCACAACGTTTTGAGGTTGTAGCTGTGGATCTCTTCGGTCCATTGCCCAAGGGACCTAAAGGTGAACGTTGGGTTATGATCATGGAGGACACTGCTAGTAAGTGGACAGAGTCATTTCCACTAGCTGACGCTACCGCGGAAGCTTGTGCTAAGGTCCTCATTGAAGAGGTTTTTCTACGTTTCGGGGTTCCTAGACGCATGGTCTCTGACAATGGCGTGCAATTTGTTGCGGACGTCATGCAAAAGGCTATGTTTATATTAGGCGTGAAACAGAATCTAAATCCTTTGTATCATCTATCTTTGTAATAGAAGCAGAAAATTATATACCGCAAATCACACCCTACCTTTTGAAGCTTGCTGACACTCTCCAAAACAGTAAAGAAAGCGCTGAGCGGCAACAAGACTTACGTAAATCTCTAAGGATAAGAGTCGACGGGATGGTACCCTAATTGTCGGTGACTAGGTACTTATGAAAACGCACGTTCTCAGTAGTAGCATAAAAGGAGTTACTTCAAGTTTGTACCTAAACGTGACGGTCCGTACCTTATCCACAAAAGGTCAATCCGACGACATATTTGTTGGCTTATCCAGAGACACCCGATAAGCCCATCGGTTAGTATCACATCTCGGATTTAAAAGGTACCATGCGCGGGAGGATGCATGTTCTAATGTACCGGAACCAGTTATCCCGAAACGACGTCGAGGTAGGCCGCGTAAAATACCTATTATACAGTAAATCGTTTGACTAGGTGTGAGGACACTCCCCTAGTCAAAAGGGGGAGACTGTAGCACGCACTTGTCATTTATTTTAAATACAAATATTCATCGGTATACGCTCGGTAAACTTCGGCACAATTCGAGTCGGGAGCCGTTAAAAGCCGAACGCGCGCACCGGGGCAGTCCCGCCGCAGCCCGCTTGACATGTGTACGGTTATTGCAAAACTCAATGTAATTATATAATTTTAAGGTATTTCCTCTAAATAATATGTTTGCGTGTACACTGGTGGACATTAAAATGATTTGTTTAATCTTTGTGTGTCGTTCTTTAAATGATGAACCCACCGTCGCACTCTACACTGTGTATTACGGAACATTGGTTCAGGAACGGTCTGCTTCTCTTTGGCTTTGCTAATCACCAGGATCAGGATCATTAGGATTCTCTTCAAGGAAACTATTTATGAGTCCCGATGTTCTGAAGTTTTTTTCAAAGTTTCACTTTCTTTCGTTTTTGGACGTATTTTTCGGAAGAAAATACGAACAAATTCCAAAAATTGTCGTTCTATTTTGTTGTTTTTATATTTAAAAGAAACATCAGTTTTCGACTAAGAGTACTTTCATTTTTTGAATATATATTTTTTTTTAATTTCTAAAACTCTATATACATCTTTAAAGTGTTTCAGGGTGAGACTATGTGAAAATCCAAATGACAATTTTTTTTTTTAATCGCAAAAATATATTATTCTTCGGCCCTCTCCATGCTACACTGAGTTACACGCAAAATTAGTTAAATTATTTTCTAAGAAGATAAATTTAATTCTCAAAATACCGGATTTAAAGAAATTTATGGTATTTTTAAACTATTTTTTTTTTCTATAAAGAAAATTGAAAAACAGAAGTTCGCCCAAAAAATCCTATTTAGAAAATTTTGAAATTACAATATCTTTTTTTGCGTTTTTGCAGCAATTGACGTAGTTTTTTAAGAATAAAAATTTTTGAAATAGGTTAAAAATCGATTGGATGGAAATCCTAAAAATTATCTTTAAAAAACAGTTTAATTTTTATTATATATCGAAAAGGGTTAGGCTGATTGAGTTCAAAATGTAATCAGATCTAAGTCTCAATGGACCCATTTGAACGCCGTGTTGTTTGTCTCAATCGATTAATTGAGACAAACAACATTCTTGAGATATCGTACGCCAAAAGTTAGTTACATATATACACACACTCAGAGAGAGACTCACACATATACCGTACGTCCTTCTAAAATTAGTAGAAACGATGTCCTGTAACCTCAGAACGTCGATATATGATGATAATTCGATTTTTCAAAATCAAACCCAAACCAAGAACCTCTCCATTTTTTTTGTAAATCTCAATTTTTAAAGCGGGAAGTTAAAAAATTAAAAATGTTTGGCAAAACTTTAGAGGAAAACGGATTTCGTTGCTTTTTTATGTTATCTTAGTTAGCATGAACACATCAAAACTGAATTCAGTTAAGAAATGGGCCAATATTTCATTGTTACTTTAATAACTTCTACAAACCATCCACAACTAGCTACAAAATAAAATCAAACAATTAGCAACAAAAATGTCGTTGCAAATCTTAATTGCATATACTATATATAAAAATCTTTTTGCACAGTTTCCAATTGGCATATAATTTGTAGTTGTACATAGAGTTCATCACTGAGCTCCAGAAACCCAGCAACAAAATAAAAACATACTGTTACGACCTGCGTACGCAAACTTAAAAAAAACCTCAAAGTAATTCCCTTATGAAAAATTATATCCGAGAAGAGAATTCTGTAATTATACAAGCCCCTCGCGTGCCCTTTACTGCGTAGTCCTTTGTCTCCGTTGTCGTCTTTAATGAGTATAATCATTATTTAAATCTTAATTTTAAATGGATTTATTTTCTGGGATGAGATTTTCGAGAGTTTGTTTATTTCAGACGTGACATGTTTACGTCTTATTTATCTGTATTATTTGAGAACTTTCTGAAAGTCAGTTGACAAGTATAAATAGATAAATGCGGCGTGCAATAGTTTCAGTTTTAGTTTTGTGATCAAAGCGACACTAAGTCAGATATGATACCGACAAGCTACTAACTGGTTCCGTAACGCTATATTGCCATTCTCTATTTCTGGATACACGACTTCTGCCGTTCTACAATGCCCCTTTATAAAACACGCGAAAGGGTCATTTCGTAACAATACAATCAGCAAGAAAAAGAGTCGTTGCTAAGTATAATTGTATTTGCTAACTTAAAAAGAGGTTTTTGCAATTTGCAGTCAACAGATATTTTTTGTTGGATAGTAAATTCACCAGTGAGTTCTAAAAATCCAGAAAAAATTAAAATATACAATCAGGAACAAAAAATGCTCTTACTAAAAGACAACGGATGAGTACGAAAAGGACTGACTGTGTGCAGATATTTCATCTATCAAAAGTCTCGACGAATTTGTTTGTTTTTAATACTAATAATGGATAGGTATTGATCACCAAAATCCAGAAACTATTCCTTTCATTTTCAAGAATTTTCTAATTTTTTTGAAAACGTCCAAATTTTTGATATAGCGTAGTCGAGTAGCAAACGAGAAAGCGAGCCATGAGATAGTAGATAGTCATCGCTATCCATGAACACTCGTAACCCCAGAAGCGTCACCGATGCGTTGCCGGCCTCTTGAAAGGGAATAGGATATCTAATCGAGAGGGATCGGAGTAATAAAAGGGAGAGAGGGAGAGTGGACCAACGGAACTCTCACTTACTGGACGAAATGCACTTGCAAAAGCTGATACTTCACATCCGTATTCTGTGAGAGTGTGTTATTGCCGAGCCGGCTGATCTAACAGAGCCAGCCCATTTTTCACTGAAGCCAAGTTGGCTACAGTATAGCTTTACAATATAACTTTTAGAAATATTAATTTTTTATAGTAGGAGTTTGTGTTCTCTCGTACACTGGTTTACATCATGGTCCATACTCCAATTGCAAGTCAAGTACCATAAGAACAAAAAAAATTATATATCGTAGATCTAAGAAATAAAATTTTTCGGATTTGTAAGCTTTGTCTTGTAAGATTTAATTTTTTGGAAATTTCATAATTCTTAGTTAATAAGTACTGTCAATAGGTTTTTTTGGTCACTTGCCAGTATTCAAAAATAAAGCATTATGACCGCATTTTTTGATGGAGTTTATTTAGAAACTTGATTTTTACGTCTCCAAGGGACCACAAATCTAAGTATTATATTATTTTCAAGTTGACACCTCCACATGTTCCTGAAAAACGGCTCTTATACAAGCAAAGCAACAGACAAATAATGAGACTAATAACAACGTGATCCAATAAGTATTTGTCTGTTCCTTTTAAGGTATTGCTTTTTTTAAAATCATTTTACTTGTAGGTATGGTCAAAGTTACTCAATAACTCCAAAACATCTAAAAAAAATATGTAAACTTTAAAATAGTAAATTTTATTTGCAGATTAAAATAATTGCTACAAATTTACATTCAGTCTATATTCTATCGATATTCTGTGTTACTGCCGCTGTAAGCAAGAGAGACATATAATGTTTTTATCTTCAATCGTCAATCAGTCGCAAATTGGTGTTCGTTCGTAATGTTAAAGTCAAGCAACCAGTTTCGGGTGCCTACGTATTAGTTTACTCAGGAAATTCGTAAACACGCCTCCTTCCTGTGCTAAAGATACATCAAGCGTTAAGGAGACAAATGGAAAAATACATATTTTTAAATTTCATTGAATTTTTTTCAATATGTATCTAATAACAGTTCAAGTTTCTTTAATTTTGAAATAATTCCCAACTCCACTTTACATTCAGTTCATATTCATTCAAGTCGGGAAAAAAGGTTTTTCATATTTCATATTCAAATTCAAGATAATTTTAGATCTTATTTTATTAACACTTAATTAATGTTAATTTAATTAATAATTAAATATTAAAAAATTCTGAAGGAACCGAAACAGATGAAAATCTGAGTCAGAGCTATACGGTAAATGCATTAACACTTCACAATCAAACTTTGTCAATATTTACTGAGTGACTAAAGATTTGTGTAGTTAAAATAAATCAAATCAAATCAAAAATAGCTAGGTAATAGAATTTACACTTGAAATGCGTCGTAAACGATTGTTTTCGACATTAACATTACCATTCATTCCAATTGCTAATTCACCATGGGAAGAATAGGTAATAAACTCAAAGTTTGCTTTTTTTTAAACATCGTTACAAAATATTGAATAATTATTAATTTGGTACACTTAATAATAACAAAATATCATGAAGTAACGTGATAGCCGAGCAGTTCAATCCTATGGGTTCTTTTCAATAAAATGTTCAGACACGGTATCTATTCAGACATAGGTCTAAACCATAGGTCTAGGTATGTAAAAGACAAATGCAGTGACCTAGCGCATACAAATATTTATAGCGATTTTTCAAACAATTTATGATTTCCCATAAGGACACTGAAAATTTTCCAACTTCTGCATCTCATAGTAATTGGATATTCTTCTATACATATACCTATTGAATAAGCTTAATTTTTTTGTTCCGGTTTTTCTGTAGGCAAAACAAGGGAAGTAAATTTTATAAATCATAATCTCCACCAGGAAACTAAAAATATTCAGACACGCTATAATGGCCCTTGCCATATAACTTTCTTTTAACGAAACATTAAAATTCATGAAATGGCAAATTTTTAATTTCAGCTGTGACCTTATTATAAAAAGCGCACACATTGCCCCTTAAATGATTTATTAACTTGCTTAGACGGGTTTTATGAGCAGCAAGATCGTTTCATTTGGTCGATCGGTCTGACGTCCAACTATCATGGTCCAAAACTATACCCTCTCTGTTGATCGATTCCGGCCTGTTTTTTCTACTGCTAGCTTAAATCTCATTAACTATTGGCAGTAGGGATCCGAATTGTTGGTTTTCCCGGCGGTAAAAGCTCATAACTAATAATGACCCACCAATAATCAATAATCCCATCACACAAATAGCTTACTGCAAGTCACTTTTTCCAAATTATTGCAAGTTATTCCGGGTCGAACTAAAATATTTTTCGCGCGCTTTTTCGCAGGTAATTCATTTTTCATCACCAATGATCAAACTGTTCAAAAATGGTTCGTTTTCATTACGTTTCTATAGAAAATCGCAAATAAGTATACGATTAATAAATTTCTTTAAGTTAGCTCGTGTGAGACCCAAGTATCGAGGTTTTGTGTATATCCAGCTTTCTTCAAACGGAATTGACCACAAAACTGTTTTGCGGTCTATTTCGAACTCTTCATCTATGTCGTAAAAACTAATACTCCGATCTTGCTCTGTTTTTTCCAGAAAGGCATAGACTTTAACCGTAATAGGTCAACCAGAGCGAGGTTCATCTTTGATATCAAAATTACCGGACTGAAAACGCTTGAACAAGTTTTGTGCGTCTCTTACCGATATTGCATTAAATCCATAAACATTCCAAATGTTTTCGCGGTTTGTGTCCCATTTTCTCCTTTTTTTGAATTAAAACATCGAAATGTATCGAATTTCTACGTTAGATTCATTCATTTTGGTGGACAGAAAAACAATAAAAAAATAGCAGGTTACCATTTTAGCTTTTTAAGTTTCTTTATCCCTAACAACATAATAAAAAGATAAATGTAAGTTAGTAATTTAAAAAAATAGTTTATAATATTTTAAGTAATTTTTCAGCCCAAAATTAGTAGGGTATTTAGCAACGCAACTTTTTTCTTGCTAATTGTTTGTTTTTATTTTCTTGCTGAGAGTTTTGACCTCAATGATATAACTGTAGAAGAGGACTGAAAGATAACATTCATAGCAAAAACTCTTTGCTGCTATTGTTTGTTTTCATTTTGTTGCTGAATTTTTGGAATTATTATATAAATTTCCTACCCACCAAAAAATTATCTGCCAATTGAAAACTCCAGAAAACTATATGAAAAGTAGAATATACAGCTATTGTTAGCGGTGAATCTTTTCATGTTGCTAATTAATTTTTTTTATTAGTTTCTAGATTTTTAAAACTTTCTGATGAATTCCATACCCAGCAACAAATTATCTAACAAATGAAAACGACAGAAAAAAATTACTTTGAACAGCATATGCAGTTATACTTAGTAACGAGTCTTTATTGCAAAGTCTTTGTCGAGCCTTTGTTCATTTTTATTTTGTTGCTGGGTCTCCACAAACCGCGAAGTTTGTATTCCTCAAATTTTTTCCTTCCGACTTCTTGTAACAATTTTTCCTACATTTGTTAGTACCAAATAACAACAAGTTTTGCCCCTTTCTTCAACTACATTGCGGCGATTCACTATATTTTCTACTATCTTACTGCAAAAATAGCAGCATCACGAATTTCATGGACTTGACGCTAACAATAAAAGAGGATCTTAGGAACAAATTGGCAACAAAATAGCTACAAGGTGCTACGTTTGTTTTAATGGATACTGCTAACTTTTTACTGCCAGGTTCATAGACTTTCCCCCCAAAACTGAGGCAAGTATTGTCTTTAGCTTCGTTTGATAAATATTCATAAAACTAAGTGTATAATCAATTTGCAAATTGATTTTCTATGAAATGTTAAACATTTGTTGTTCTTTATAAATCTCCGTTAATGTCCTTTTCCCGTGTATAGAGAACTTTTTTCACTTTTATGCCAATCGGTTGTTATTGCACCACCTAAACCTAAAGTGAAACTAGAATTAGAATTGAATGAAAAACAGGGATGGAGATTGGGATAGACACTTATCGACTTCAGAATTGAATGCGGATCTGGAATCCAAAAATAGAAAGTAATGGGAATCCAGGGCCGGATCAGGTTGAAATTGAGAGCAATGCATCCACTTTTAAATTTATAAAAGCCCACGGGATAATAACATAGAAAAAAACTAAAGCAGACTCACAAACTGATTTCTTTTGTTAGGCAAAACAATTCATCTATTTTTCGTAAATCAGCTAACCGAAAAACGATTTTAAGATAATTTTTTTTTCGACCCAGATGTTGCAGATTATAGCAGAAAAACCAAAAATAACCTACTACAACCCGCGCTATATCTCAAGCATAAATATGACATCCAGGCGGTACTCCCGCGGCGACGTGTACTATTTAGACTTAAACTTCGAGCTGAAGGAGCCGATAGGCAACAACGTCAGTGTAAGTGTTAATACATGCACCTCCATTTTAAAAAGATAAACATAACATTGAAAAATTATGTCGTACGTTTCAAAAGCAGCTATAGTGCACTGAATATCTTAATGTAGATGAACAGTATTTAATAATATTAAATTCAACGGTTTGTACTAAGTTTATGATATAGATACTCACTATTCACTTACTTGAATTCTGACGTTCTTGTAACGTTGTAAGGGTTCCTTAAGACAAAACGTCTCTGACTATTATTACTGACAGTTCGTGCAAGTGACCACATGGTTACAATAATAATCTTTTGTTCGGCCCTCAAAAAAACAAAAAGGAAGACACGTATAACATCTTAAAATGAACTTAAATAAGACATACATTCATACATACAGACAAATAAAAAAAAAACTAGTAAATGACAAAAGGCCGAAAGAGTGACCAGCTCAGAAAAATGCTGCAACCTGAGCCACAGTGCTAATTTTAAGCTGGGCTCCGCAATTTTAAAATTAAATCCTGATAACTATACTAAAAAATTTTTTTGCACACAAAATAAAGAAACAGTATTTTAAGAAAGAGTTAAGAAGTTTATTGTTGGTTTAAGAATTTGCGAAACCTTGTTTTGCGTATTCTTTTAAAGTTCGCTTGAAAGAGTGAGTTGATAAGAGGTTACGCAATAATGGTGGAATATTATTCCATACTTTGGAGGCGGCATACTTAAAACTGCCCCTAAATGCGGTGGGTTTATGAATAGGAGTGATAAGACGTTTACAACGACTAGAAGAGAACTATGTTAATTTTCCATATAAGTATGACGGAGCTCTTGTTTGTACAACGCCAAAAAGATGAGCAGCAAAATAGTCATTGCGTCGAGAAGATATATTTACCATCCCTGCATTATTCAAAAACGCTGTCACGTGGCTTCGAGGTGGCACATCAAAACGAAACCTAGTACAGGCATTTTTGACTCCCTGTAGTAAGTTTTATTTGATGCACGAAGGCGCGGACTATATACAGTATCACAGTACTTGAGTTTTGACAAAACAAGTGATTCTACTAGCCTTATGCGCAGATTAACGTTAAAGTTACTGTGCAATATATAGAGTACTTTTAAACGAAAGAAACAGTTATGAACAATCTCATGAACGGAAGTTTCAAGTCGTAAATTGCAATTTATAGCCAGTCCCTAGCTTAGAGCTTCTTGAGTATATTGTATAGGCTCATAGTCAAGCACAATATATGGTTACTGTGTGTATATTTTATGAATTTGTTGACAAGAGCCCAGAATTATAAATTTTGATTTACTGGGGTTTAGCGGGAGGCAGTTTTTAACGAACAATTTAAGTATTCTAGATAAACCCTCATTTATCCTGTCGTTCTGGATGATACGATACAATTCTAAATCATGTGCTCATAATGGTATTTACAGTTCTTTATACAGCTTATAATGTCAGCACTATATAAAATAAAAAGAAGCGGCCATAGAATAGACCCCTGTGGCACACCCCGCGCAACCGCTGATAAAGAACAAAAGGACACGAAGCCGTTGCCATTGCGCACTTCTACTAACTGACATCGATTTGATAAATAACTGTCAAACCATCTCACAGTTGGAGCATCGAAGTCGTAATATGACATCTTTTTAAAGGAGTAGAAATATAGTTACTATATCAAATGCACGATAAAAATCAAGCAGAACTAGTATTGTTCCCATTCTGGCATCCTGAGCCTCTAAAATATTGCTATAAATGTCTATCAGAACAGTGGCAATGCTTCAATCGTTATAGTCACCGTGAATAACAGCAAGCCAACCTTTCATTCCATTTTAAGAAAGATCTTCCAGAGTATAAAACGAAAGCAAATCTAATAGAACGACGTTCATAATGAAATTAAAAAAAAATTTTAAAACAAATTGTTTTTGTTCATCATGAGACGAACAGACTCTCATTGAAAACGTTTATTTCTTTCATGTACTTCGGGTTCTGTCGTACAGAGCGTGTTCGTGCTGTACGAGTACCGAGACCACGCCTACCGCCAGACGTTCGTGGAGCTCGGCTTCCGGATTTGCGATTTACTGCTGAAAAACAAACTTTTTTGGAAAACCGGTGCGCCAGGCTGGAATACGAAACTGCCCGATAGCACCGGTTAGATTACTTCTCAGTAAAAGTGAGAGCAAATTATTCAAGTAGAATTCAAACAAAATATTTGTTTTGTCAAGGTGATGATTAATATCTATGCTAGAATCCAGTAGGTGACATTGTAAACAAGTTATCAACAAGTTCAATACTTATTGGCTAAAACGGCTCTTATATGAAAGGAGAAACTGACAGACTGACTGAAAATATCTCATGTAGGTGTAAATAAAAGAAGAAACCAACTGATCGACACATATTGAAATCAAAACGGCCGATATAATATTTGCACTCGGCATTTGTGTACGAGACCTACATTTAACATATAGGCAAACACTTAGATTTTTTATTTTAATCCACCAATAAGAACGTAAAAGAAAGAGTGTAACTTTGTACAGAAGTACCTTCAATTTTGAAGTTAGGAATATGAAAATTGGTATATCATTTATCTTGTCAGACAAATAAAAAAAAATTATAACACTCCCTAAGTTTTTAATATTCCTAAGTAAAGGATTTCATTTCACTTGTAGGAAATGGGACATTACATCTGTAACTCTGTATTAAATAAATATAGATGAAGAATCTGAAATAATTATTTAGAATGTGAATAGAAATATTTAAACAAGAACCGTAAAAAACCGTCATTTTGGGTCTTATTTACAACGAGATTCAGCCCGCAACTCCGCCCACGTGGACATAAAATAAATTTCTTCGTCGTTTACGTCGACCGACAACGCTCTCAATCCTGATCGCTGTCCCTTTTTAATTCTGACCCCGATGAAAATGGTAGCACTGAGCAAGACATGTTAATATCGAGAACAGAAACTCTCGACGACGATGACGCGTTGAGGGTTCTTTTTGACTTTTTATAATTTTACAAATAGGGAAAATTTCCTTTCTAGACTCATAATTCACATCAAAAATACGAAACCACCGCCGATACTAACTCAAAATTCTTCATTCTGTTCAATCCGCCAGGGTGCCTACAACCTCGTGAATATGACAGCGGCGATGGAGGACGTGCCGGACGCTTGGGCGGTGTACTCCCCAAGGGGCGCGTTTACATGAACCTTACGATGGTAGACCACAAGGAGCTGATGTCCAGTGGTTTCATTGATTATGAATTCAAGAAGATGACCGAAACATCTCGTGGAAGACGGAAAAATCTGTGCTAACGGTCACGAGCCTAAATTTAAAATTTATTTGAATCCGTCTTATAAACTTATCACTTAATTTTACGTTGTGAATTCAGAAATATTTATGTTACGTTGTGTCACGTCAAATTTTAATGCACATTAAGTTAGCTTTTATCATTATATATCCTGTTCAACGACATTTCGTTTGATTCTGTTTGAATGCGCGCAATTTATTGGAATCGTTAAAATTGAAATATATTCAAAATGCTCGCGAATTGTAAAAAATGTTGAAACTAAGGTATACCGTAGTTTCAACATTTTTTACAATTATAAATATATTTGAATTATAAATATATTTATAATTCAAACAAACCATTCCAATGGTTGAAGTTACTATATCTTTAAAATACGTATAAATCATTTAAATCGTTACAACTATGATATATTGAGAGTACGCGCACCCCCTTACACTACTCTCGCATGCTACAACATTCGCCGTATTTTATTGTACGGTAAATCACTGTATGCTACAGTAGTGTATCCCGAATGTTAGTTTTCGGACGTCGCGGCGTAGGAAGTATTTTAACATGTGTTAAGTTTGACAGCTGTATACTTCAAACTCATATTTGAAATAATTAATCGTTAACTGTTAAAGTTAAAAACTAAACACGCCAAAATACTTTGTTTGAACTTAGCAATTAGCAGTTGACTAAGATAGTTGTAAAGATATTGATGTTAGAAACATTAAATTAATGTCACAAATACCATTATTTCCAAGATTATCGATATTTTGACATGTTTAGCTTTTAACCTTAATCGTTAGCAGTTAACTATTGCAAATGAGATTTCGAAAAACACCGCCGTGAGTTTTAAAACGAGTGTTTTAAAGTAAGGAGTATTAAAACACTCCTTACCCTGGTGGAAGTGATTGTCCTGAGTTTGATATAACTATTTGGCGGACTAAGATATATAAACTATTAACACTTGCTTAGGTGTTCGATATCTGTCAATCCTCTCGAATCAATATTCAATTCGTTGGACAGGGACTCATATTGAAAGGGAAAACAGATTCGAGAGTGAGCCGAGGATTGCATGCTGTTTGTTGACACATATTCCAGGCACGCATCTAATAATGAACTAACGGATTTAATTATATTCGCATGCTAGTTAGTTCCATATTGGTCAATAATTTTTAGTTTAATATTATTAATTTTATGGTTTATTAATAATTATACATTAATTGCAATCCGCGTATGGGCATACCACACATATTCTTTATTTAACGCGAAATTTATATTTTTCTTAACTTTCCGCTTCCAAAATCTAAGATTGAATCATAACTTACTGTGCGTTAATACCGGTGTGATAATGCGTGCTTTACATATTTATTAAAAAAAATACTACAGTACTGGTGGAAACAAGTTAATGTTACTGTAAATATAATTGACACTTGAAGTGTCAAGTACTTCAAAACAAGATCACCCATCTTTTTTATTGTCTTTCATATCAAAATACTTTATAGGACTTTTTATTTTAAAAATTACGATTACCAATAACTTCAAGATCATGTTGCTACCTGGTGCATACTTAAATTAAATATGAAATGGTGATTTCTTATATCGCAATATTTTTCATTGGTAAACCTAATATAAGTAAATGAAAGACAGAAAAAACACAATACAGAATATTAAATTGTATTCAAAGAGACATAAGGTTCAGGGCTAATGATTGTTTTTCATATGACCTCTGACATGTAATACGGTTTCACCTTAGGCCTAAAATACCTAATTGTTTTATTGATTAAGACTTATGGTAAACATTCTACACGTAATTACAAATGTAAAAGGCGCTACCCGACAACAAGTGCCCAGAAAAGATATATAATCAAACTTAATGATGTTCACACTCAAATTTTCATATAGTTTTGACACAATCGTTTTGTATTAATAGCTGATAAAGATTATTACTATTGTGAAAAGAGATTAAGGTACCTGATTTTGAACATTAAACTGGGTTTACTTTCCACCTATATTTGTTCTTGGACTCTCATCAGTGATGAAATAACAGTATTAGGCAATACAGGCAGTTTCTTAGCAAAATATTACGGGTTAAGGCACAGCGTTTCATTCTCAGGTCAATGGAACGCTGTACACTTCCTAACAGGCATCCTAAAGACATCAAGTGACCACTCTTGCGGGAGTGAAAAAAAAGATCCTAAAACCACTATAGACACGTGCCACTAATTATAACCGGGATAAAACATTTCATAAATCACTTGCCATTCTAGTAATTTCAACGTCTGATAAATTTCTTATGTTTTTGACTGCATAGGCAGTAGAGCTAAGCCTTTTCTCCAACTTACTGATACGAGTACCCCATTGAAGTTTGTTATCTAAAGTGATTCCCAGGAATATGGTAGTGTTAACACATTCTAATTCTTCGTTACGTACTGAAATAGTTCCAGATCTATATCTGACATTTAGAAGTAAAAATTTTATAATTTTTGTGTTCATTTTATTAAGAAATAGGTTATTCATAGTAAATCACTTCTTTACCTTACATATAGCATTATTCACATGGTCATAAGTAGGCTGTTGTCTTTTAACTTTGAAAACGAAAAGTATCATCTGCAAACAGTAATATCTCATGAACATCCTTAACAAGGCCAGATAAATCATTTATGTACACTAAAAAAAGAAAGGGACCAAGAATTGATCCCTGTGGTATATCCATGTGGATTATAGATCCAGATGAACTCATGCTATTGACATCAACCGTTTGAATTATGTTACTCAAATACGATTTTAAAAAGTTGAGGTCCTGGCCTATTACTCTATAGTGCGCAGTTTCCTGATCAAAGTTTCATGATAAACACAATCAAATACCTTGGAGTGATCGCATAATACGCCAAACATATCTCGTGAATCCTACCAGGCTTCTAAAATATATTGCACAAGCTGAACACCAGCATCGATTTTGAGCGACTCCGAGTAAAACCAAACTAAGACATTAATTTATTATTATAAAAATGTATTTAGGAATACTTTTTGGAAAATTTTGATAATTGAGGGTAGTATAGATATATACAGGTCTAAAGTTGTTGGGGTTTTATGCACCGACAACTTTAAATAATGGAATTACTTTACTTTCTTTCATCAAATCGGGATACACGTCTTCATCTAGACACTTATTAATGGTAAATGTCAAGTGCTTCACCATACAACCTGTAATGGAGTTTACAATCATAATAGAAAGACCATGAAGGTCAGCAGTTCTCTTCCTGTCTAAAGATTTAAATGTTTTGGTAACCTTTTCAGAATTCACATATTTAAATTCTAAATTAATATGACATAACAAACGCTTGCCTGCAACATACATTAACATACATCATGCAACCCACCGCTGATACTCGAATCTGTTCTTCTACTAAGAATTCCCATCCAAAAACTTGAATAATCATTCAAAAGATTTGACACAATATATAACACCTAAAAAAGTGCTAATTTTTTGTTTATCTTAGTCCGTTAAAATTTATATGTTAATTTCTACGTAAGTTTCATGCTAACCTCACTCATCCTTAAGACAATACAAACAGTTACATCCACCAAGACATAAGGAGTGTTAAGAACAACCGACAACTGCGGACCCAACCTCCTCATGTAACATGCAGCCATGCAATACGTGAAAGAATGACGCAAGCACCTATATCAGCATTTACAAACCATCACCAATGGACATGCCTGTCAACTCAAATTCAAAATATCTTTATTTCATAGATTACAAAATAACACTTGAAATACGTCATGATTCTCTTTTAGCTCTTTTCTAATTTGCACGTACATAGCCAAAACAAATACGAAACCATTAAGAATGAAACAACCCGGCAAGAAGTCGAGCCGCATATGCCCATGGATATTTGTCTTCTAAATATTCAGAAATTGCATAGTGCTCTTTCTTACTGAGTGATTGTTTAATAACACTCTTAAATTTATATAGAGGTAAATATTGTTTATCTACAGGAACCTTATTGAACAAGCGCACCCAGAGCCCTCTAAATGAATTTGTGACTTTACTTAGTCGACTAACAGGTGAAATCAGTTTATTTTTATTTCTGGTATGAGTTTATGTCGACTACTATTTCTTTTAAACATTTCTAAATTTTTTTTACATATAATAAATTTTCATAAATGAATTGAGATGCCAGGGTTAAAATTCCAATTTCCTTAAACTTATTTCTAAGATATGCACGAGGTCAGAGTTTGTAAATTGCGCGAACGGCCCGATTCTGCAGCACGAAAATTCTATGAATATCCGCGGCGTTTCCCCAGAGCAAGATGCCATACGACATCAGACTATGGAAACAGCCAAAATAAACCAATCTGGCAGTTTCGACGTCCGATAAATTTCTCATTTTTTTGACAGCGTAGGCGGCAGAGCTAAACTTTCTCGCCAACTTACTTATATGAGGACCCCATTGAAGCCTGTTATCTAAAGTAATTCCTAGGAACACTGCAGAATTAACAAACTCCAATTCTTTGTTGCGTACTGAAATAGTTCCGGATCCATGTCTTACATTTGAAAGTGAAAATTTTATACATTTTGTGTTCATTTCATTAAGAAGTAGGTTATTTGCAGTAAACCATTTCTCTACCTTAGAGATAGCATTGTTCACATCGTCATAAGTGGGCTGTTGTCTTTTAACTTTGAATGACAAAGAAGTATCAATCTGCAAACAGTACTATCTCATGAACATCCTTAACAAGGCTAGGTAATTCATTTATGTAGACTAAAAAGAGAAAAGGATCAAGAATTGATCCCTGTGGTACACCCATGTAGACTATAGATCCAGACGATTTCGTATCATTGACATCAAACCTCTGAACCCTGTTACTCAAACACGACTTCAGAAGGCCGAGAGCCCGGCCTGTTACTCCATAGTGACGTAGTTAATTATCACAGACTAACCATCACCAACCACTACCCAAATAGTTACAGGCAAGCGTCCAACAATGGTAATTTATAAATATTGACTTGGTCAGCCAACACATTATTAGTATTTTTATATTTTAAAATTTTGAAATATTCCAAAACATTTAAACGTACCTTGTTTCTTACATTTAATGTAAAACATCGAACTTGTGATCGTCATTGAGTTTATGACCGGTTTCTTTTAAATTTTTAGCAAAATGAGATCTGTCCTATTTATTATTTTTAAAAGCAAAAATATGTTCTTCGTATATAGTTTCAAAACAACGTCCAGTTTCTTTTATCTATCAATTATTTGTGATGAATGTATCATCACAAATAAATTTTTAAATTTCGGATTTCTTATTACTGTATCATTTATATTTATTCTTACATATGGTAAAGTTATTAAATTATTATTTGTTTTAAAGGCCTTATAAATATTATTCGTTTTTAATAATTTTTAATTTTTTTCCGCAATTATACTATAATATGTTAAACTAGCTACAAATTTCTTTTGATCTTTTGATTGCGTGGGATATATTCTATTCCTTATAATACTTTTGTGCTTTTTATCAATGATTCATCAATTCATTTTTTACTGTGTCAAATCAAAAACATTTTTATTTCATTGGCAATGAAATTACACTTGAAATACGTCATTAATAAATTATTTTCGACATTACCGCCCATTCCAAATGCTGATTCACGTTGAGAAGAATGTGCAAGAAACTCAAGGCTTGCTCTTTTCACTCATCAATACAAAGCGTTGAGTAATTAATAATTTAGTCGACATTTAAAAATAATATGAAGTAACTTGATAGCAGAGCAGTTCAATCCATCCCAATCCGTTTGTATATTGTAAATGGTATTTAATTTTAATGAAAATTATGATTGTTATGGGATGTAGTGAATAACCGATTTATTATAGATTTATAAACCGCCAATTTATGTTGCCATAGATGATAAGAAAAAATGGGTATTGTAGTATCTGCGCAAGTGGGTTTTTTGTATATTTTAAATTCGTAAGTATTATTTTGTGTAATTAAAGTCAAATACAAAAAAAAAAATATTTTTTTTTTCGAGGTTGAATTGGATTTTAAGGTGTATAGTATTAATCTAATTTTGAAACAATTCTAATTATATCGAATTACCAAGCCAACATATAATAATATCGTTTACTATCTAAAATGATACAGGATATTATTTTTACTCAATGATAAACTTGTGATCATAGTCAAATTTATTGTTTTTTATTTATTTTTTTTCTCATTTATTAACTCATATAGATATATTATTAAAATAGTTTTAAAAAAGTTTAGTTCCAAACAACGTAAATTATACTTCACGAATGATATTATAAAAAGGTTTATTATGCTTTTTCAGCTTTTGTAGTTTTTTTGTTGAACATTCTATAGTCGCATTAGAATATTTAGCTATATATTCACTTACAACTTGTATTAAATATTGTTCTTGGTCTTCTTGTGTAATTAAATTATTAATGTAAGTTTATGTGAACTGAACTGCTCTCGGCTATTTATTGTCTGAAGATTGTTTACAAACACCACAGCTTTCACATAATCATTACTGCTAATCCACATGCCAACATTTAAATATAAGAAAGAAATATTTATGCCAATTCTATCAAAAAAAAATTTAATAAATAGGAATTGATGAAAATATTAATATCTTTTTATTTTTTTTTTCACTATCTTTATGAATTATATAACATTTAAATGAATCAAAGTCCTGATCTTCAGTCATTTTTAACACTTTGATCATTTTATTTTCAATGATAACTGCTACGTTTAGTTCGAAAACCGAAAGAGCAATATTATTTTATAAATTTTACTGTATTGATAAACAACTTTCAACAACCGTAAATCCAGGTTCAGAGCTAATGCTGCAAGATGTACTGCAAACCCAATGTCCAATAAACAAATATCCAGCAGATTTTTTAAATTTCTTTGTCTAATTCATAAATATTCCTAAATATGTACATTTTTAAGGTATAAATTAATACGGTATAAAAACCACATCCAGCGAGCATAGTGAAAAGCTCCTGGCTTGTAAAACTTAACTTTATCGGCGTCCATTGTACCAAAAAAAATTCGTCACGACTCTAACAGCTCTTTATGATCATCATAAGGCAAAATTGATCTGTCAAAACCAAAACTCGATGAACACGAGAAAGAATTAAAAATCTAACAGACCGGTCATAGATGACGTTAGAGTTCAAAACAAAAAAAAAATTGAATTCAATTTTCACCGTTTATTTGCATTGAATACACAAATTAGATTAAAAAAAAGCTATTGTCGCTGTGCCTGTATAACTTTATTGCGGACAAAAAGAAAGAGTTACAATAAAAATAAAAAACAATAAAATTGTAGGTGAGTACATTGTTGAGCACATTTTATTGATTAACTATTAAAAGAGTGGATGTTTAAGAATATCATAAGAGTCCTTTTTTGTGGAGCATTCAATTTCCTATAAAAGTATTTATCAATCAGCGCTGTACTAGGCATTGGTTAATATGAAAATTAAGAAGCTTATTTTTGTCTGATCCTTTTCTATAGGTCATAAAGTAAAACTTTAAGAGGCAGCAGCAAAAAAAAACCAACTTGGGAAATAACGGAAACCCTATTCCCCATTCTTCTCATGGTGTATCAACATTTGGAGTAGGTGGTAATGTTAATGTTGAAAACAATCGTTTATGACCGTTTTCAACCGTAATTTTTTATTATGTACTAAGTTAAGTTTGATTGATTTGATTAATTGATGGTCTAATTTTACAATAATAGCCGCCGTTTCCGTTGCCGTTTGTTAAAATATTATATTCTTTTGGAATGGGCATCGAATGCCATCAAAAAACTGTTTCCGTGTATGAAAAATCATCTACGTGGAAACGCTGCCAAACACCTTCCGGGCACGGCCACGAGAGAAAAGGGACCCGCGGAGAGGTGAAACGAAAAGTATTGTATATTTTGCGATCCAGGTTTTTGTTCAATTTGACTGTCTATCCCCGGCTATCACGTACGAATCCTCGCTTCCATTTTCATTTTTGTACACCAAAATGAGGTTCGTGTAATTCAATCCATAATCGTTCGCGAAATAATGGCGGAACAACCACTTTATGGCCACGCGTAACACAGCCGTTTTCTGCGCTTAATTTTAATTTGCCTCGAATTAGGTTGCTCATTCAAGAATAACATAACCCTATCATATTATTAATTTCATATCAGCATCGTATATTTGAGACCAATGTCTCAAACTCAAAAGGAACTTGCACTTACTTTAGAAGTCACTCAGCAAGCAGTCTCGCATCGTTTAAAATCATTAGGGATGATTCATAAACAAGGTAATTAGGTTCCATACGAATTAAAACCGAGAGAAGTTTAACGCCGATTATGCATGAGTGAAATTCTGCTAGCTAGGCACAAAAAAAAAGGTTTTTACATCGAATTATCACTGGTGATGAAAAGTATCATTACGATAATCCAAAAAGAAAACAATCATGGGGACTACCTGGCCACGCATCAACATTCACAGCAAAATCGAATATTCATGGAAAAAAAAACATACTGTATATTTGGCGGGATCAGCTGGGTGTGGTGTATTACGAGTTGCTTATGGCACATGCTCTGTCAGATCAGCGGTTCACATCATATTAAGATACCAAAAATTGAGTTGATTCGTGGATAGCCTCAAAAAATAAGGAGTTCTTCAGACTTGGAAGCCGAACGCGGCTTGAAAGATGAGAAAAAGTAGCTGCTATTGATGGACAATACTTTGATTAAAATTAAATTTCCGTTCTTTCAATATAAATATTATTTTATTGACAAAAAACAACGGAAACTTATTTGTACTCCTAATAGAATGATTTTTTTTCGTCTTTTATACCACTCGGTCTTGCTTTAAATCCCAGTTTTGATCTCACTCCCAATTCCATTTCTGATAACACCCTTCATTCTGATCCCGATCACAAATTCGATTTCATCCCTGGTCCCGCTCTTGATTCCAATCGCAGTCTTACTCTTGATTTCTCAATTCTGATTCTTCTACCAGTAACTATACCGATTTAGACGAAATCAGGGGAAAATATCAATATCAAAATCAAATTTAAGTTACAATGTACATAAAGTCGAATTTTATCAAGTAAAAGAATTTTCAGATATGGTTTAGTAGTATAAATACAAGGAAGGAACTACAGACAAAAGTTTGTAGCCAATATGCTTAAAAATAGTGTAGATTCCTCTCTGACTAAACGAGGTTTTAAAATTCATTTACTAGTAACAATAAACGAACGAAGCTTAGATGTATTGCTAGGTTTCTTTAAATTATTTCAGAAACATGGCTTTCTAAAATATTTGGTGCGGTGGTGCACCCTCATGGGCGGGTCCACCAAAGTTTCATTGCGATTGAAAGAATGCCACAGAAATGCATAAGGAACAAACAAAGAAACATTTTTTTTGTATATGTCTAGATTCTAGGCATATACAAAAAATATTTCTAGACTCTAGAATAATGATTAGTTACAAGCTATTGAAAGATTCAATACTGTTAACTACAATCCACAAATATCTGCATGACGAGAGGTATAAGAGCTGTGGTCAACAGCTTTAGATACTGCACTTTAAACATACCTTTTTTAATATTGCCCTCCATAGCCTTTATGATGTGTTCGTCACCATTGATGTATGACACATTTAAAAAAAAAAATTTCGCATTCGTCTGTGTTTAAAGTGATTTGAAGTTCGTTCTGTAGACAATTGCAGCGGTGTGCTTTAAACTCTCATTTCCAATAATTAACTGCTTACTGTTAAGGTTAAAGTAAAAGTTAAACACATCAAAACAAAACATACTTTACCTTACCTTAGTTTACCATCAACTGTAAAGTTATTTACATACATTCCATATTTTTTAATGTGTGGATATGTAGTTACTACATATATTACATATTACAATTGCCATCTCTTATTTATAATTTAATGTTTATATTAATAACATAGAAATAATTCTTTGCTCTACATTTCTGTTTATTATTCTTGTTGCCCGTCCTAGTCATAGATCGTCCTGTCTATATCGCAAAGTGGAGTAACATTACTTTAGTTCAGTTTCTTTACATTTCTCAATTGTGTGTACTGGTACATTGGGTAATAATTATTATAAAAATATATTTTTCCCGGCATTCATTCTTTTCTGTCGACATAACTCAACCTATTTTAATAACTTTCTTGCAAAAAGAAATAAACTCATTCTTTGTTTCCTTGTCCATTGAAATTCCTTTGTCTATGACTATATAGATATTAATGAATACCTCAGTCTCTGCACATCCTCTCGTAAACATGTCTCATTGTTCAAATACATGCATAATATCTTGTACTTTTCGGAATCACATGCATAGCACAGTGATTTTCTAATAATCTTAGAAAGGTATTATGAGAACCCACTGTTTCGCATGAGAACTTGCGAAATCAAGGACGTTATTCCGGTACCAAACAGTTCCTATACACTTAATAGCCTTGGGGCAAGAAATATATAGTAATTCCTCCCTTGCATCACTAGGTGTTTCTTTTTTGCCACCCAAAGGCCGCTATCCTGCAGCATGTGATAGTATATAGTATTCGCATACGACAGAGGACATCCATTGTAATCACCTGCCGTATCCTTAGTGAGAGTAGTGTTCCTGGCGAGTTCATTCGCACGCTCTTTTGCCGCCATTTCTGCAAGATCTAGAATAAACGCATCTTTCCATTACGATCGCAGGAATGACACACTTAATTATATGAGCCTGCTTAGTACCCTTAGCCTGTCGAACACCGTATACTCCCAACCAGATGTAATTCTGAGTTTTACATCTATGTTCAAATTTGACTAGATTGATTGAACTTGTACCTTAGGTAAATTTTCATTTATAAGGTCATTTTAGTATTTAACTTTACAGTTCACCTTTATACCTATACATTTTTCATATTTTATACAGATTTTATACAGATTACTCCGTTAAGGCCGCTTGTACGTCATCCGTTCAAACGTAATTCGTTTAAACGTAGTCATCGAAATCGTGGATGAATCTAATCTAACCCTAGATTAATCGGAATAGTCTAGACTTACATTTTACTCAGATAGAAATCGTTACTTGTCACCATTACGCTTTGTGCTTTTCACAGCAAGATTTATGATCATATATAGAAATTATTATTATTTTTAGCCATCGAAGATCTGTTGTTTGGATGTTATTTTTTTTATATTAGCTCTAAAACTTATCCTCCCTTAAATCTATATCAATAAAAATAAATTGCCATTTGTATAGCAGATCACTTAAGAACGACTTAGCCAATTTAAATTATTCCTTTTTTGTTGTGTTCCTAACAGTCAGGACAAGGTTTGTATGAAAGAAAATAATCCTTCGTCTGTCTATTTGTCCGGGGTATGTTCGAAACGGCTAAATCGATCACTATGCAACTTTCACTTGAAAGTAGAGGAGCTTACTGGGCCACTTTTAGAGTACTTTACATAGCAATATTTTTAAGGTTACTAATGAAAAAAAAACCCTTAAAATTTTGGAATTAAATCAAAAGTCGAATCGTAATCGAGCTCGGGAGCAAAATTAGAATCGGGATGAGATCGAGACCAAAAGAAGGACAAAGAGCGGCAACGGAATCGTAAGCGGAATCGAAATTGAAATCGGCATGGAAAGCAGAATCTAGAACGGGGCCAGGATCAGAATAGAAAGCGAGACCGGAACCAAAATTGAGAACGAAACTCGAAAACGAGTGTAGGATAAAAAGTGTGATTGAGATCGTAATTGAAAATGATACTGAAATTGAAATTGACATCGATGGATACAAAAGAAAAAATGATAATTCTATATCCATGCTAGTACAGCTGCGGGCATTAACGATACGAGCAATTCACGTACAAAAAAGTGCAGATCAACATCTCCGGGCCAGCTAGTATCTTATAAAGTATTTTAAAAGTCTCAAGCGACGTTCTAATAAAAAAAATATATATTATATAATAATTTTGATGACTTTATAATGAAATACAAGGAATTGAAATAATTACGTAATGCACTCGTTTTACCACAGAATCATAGACATTTTATTTTAAGAGAGAGTAATAACATAGAGTATAAAGATACAGACAGTGATCACAGAGGAGAATAGATAACTATGGAAAGGCGGGAAATTTAATTATTAGTTTTACAAATTTCATTAAAACGCAATAATTAATAATCTAAAAAAGGATTAACTGGGTCACAAGTAACGAAAATAAGTACGTGGGTCAATTTGAAAGTCCATACAAAATCAAAAACTGAGCAAGTTAGCAAGTTATTTTTATTATTATTGTTTTTGAAAATAGTGTCCGTTGAGATCAACACATCGCTGCATTCAATGGAACCCCTGAGAAAAACATTTTTCCCAATGTAACTATTTGGGGGTCGTTTTGACGGCCTTTTCCTGTGGGGCTTCCACGCCATCTGTAAAACATTTTCCTCGAAGTTTTCTTTTATTTTAGGAAATAAATAAAAATTAGGTGGTGCGAAATCAGTGCTGTAAGTCGGGTGAGCCAGTATTTCTATACATAACGTCTCCAAATTCTCAATCGTTTTCTGCGGTATGCGGTGAGGCTTTGTCATGATAAAGAAGAATTCTGCTGTGAGGTCGTTTTCCCGATCTTTTTCTAAAACAAGAGTCTAACAATTATTAGTATACCAGTCTGCATTAACTTGTTATACCTTATAAAACATTTACTCCATAATGACCTGTCATTCTAAAGAAAGAGGCCACCATCTTTTTTCCGAAGCTTCAATCACGTTTTACTTTATTGGGCAACTCCTCGAACGGAAACTTTCACTGTGCAGACTATCGTTTGGTTTCGGTATCGTTACAGTAAATTCAGCTTTCGTCACCTGTAACCATGTCGTACACAATAGTCACCCCTACAAATCTTTGCATCACTCCGTAGCACCAATTAATACCTCGGAGTTTTTAAGCTTCGGTCAAATAATGTTATATATCCACCGAGTACAAAGCTTTCAAAGCGCTAAATGTTTACAAAGGATTTTGTAGACTCACACAGATACCTAAGCTTTTTCAAATCGGCTGGTACATAACTCTTTTGTCAGTCTTTATCATGAGTCACACAGCACTTATGTCATTTCAGGTCATCGCCATCGAAGGACGTCCTTCAAGCAGATCGTCAGTCAAATTAGTGCGTTCACATTAGAACTGGTAGAACCAGTTATAAACAGTGGCAAGGGATGGAGATTCAATAGTAAAATACAATCGAAGTTTGTTATAACTTTCTTATCGGCTTAAATTGGCAACGATAATCATTGCATGAAAATTTTCTAGCGTTGAATTCATGTTGAGGTTAGACAAACAATTTTTTTTGCCGCCAATTTGTAAAAACAAATGACAGATGAATGCAATATACATAATAAGATTGGCAAACAGTTTCATTTTTTAGATTTCCAATCTGATGTAATAAAGTAAAATCATCCCTGTATTTAAAGGAAGTAATAAATCAAACACCACTAACTTTAGACTAATATATATACCACCAATATTTAGTAAAATATTTGAAAAATTGATCTTAAATAAACTCTTGTCACATTTTCATAGTAACAACATATTGTCCAGAAATCAGGTCTGATCACATGGGGTCGTTCAACAATGGATGCTAGCGTTGAACTTGTTCAACGAATTTTAGGAGCCAGAGAGGAATTGCGAGACGTGGTGGGGATATTTTCTAATTTTTCCAAGGCATTTGATTGCGTAAATCACCCAATTTTAATCGGGACGCTATGTCATTATAGGATCACGATCCTGGCCATTGGCCTTCTGGAATCGTATTTGAGTAACAGGATTCAGAAGGTCGACATTGATAGGAAAAAATCATGAGGGTCTGTGGTATATTCCCGCATGGGAGTATTACAAGGATTAGTCCTTGGTCCATTTCTGTTTTAGTTTATATTAATGACTTGCCCAGTATTGTTGGGAATATTTATGAGATAGTACTGTTCGCAGATGATACTTTATTGTTATTTAATGTCAAAAGACAAAAAATCACCAATGACGATGTGAATATTGCTATATCTAAAGTAGAAAATTTATTTAGTATGGATAACCTCCTTTTTAATACGAAAAAAACAATGTGAGTAAAATTTTCGCTTCCGAATGTAAAACAAAGATGCGGCACCATTTCATTACGTAATGAGATATTAGAATTCGTTAATGCTACTGTATTCTTGGGAGTGACTCTGGATAACTAGCTTCAATAAGGTCCGCATATTAGTATGTTGGCAACTTAGTTCTGCTGCATATGCAGTCAAAGAGATAAGAAATTTATCAGATATCTAAACTTCTAGATGAGTCTTGACTGTTTTCATAGGTTGATGTCATACAGCATCTTACTGTGAAGTTATGCCACAGATGCTTATAGAATTTTCGTGCTGCAAAAGCACGGAGTTCGGACTATTTACAAGCTAGGACCTAGAGTATCTCTTAGAGCTAAGTTTAAGGAAATTGGGACATTAACTCTGGCATCACAATTTTTACATGAAAATATAATAAGTGTACAGAAAAGTATACAGAACTTTTCGAGAAAAATGGTGATAGACACAAATTAAATACAGGAAATAAAATAAACTGTATTAGCATATGCGTTAATTACATAAAATCACGAATTTATTTAGGGGACTCTGTGTGCGCATGTTTAATAAGGAACCTGAAAATATGCAAAATCTACCCTAAGGTAGATTTTGCATATTTTCAGGTTTTCATTTTAGAATCTACACAAATTTTAAGATCATTGTTAAGCAATTGCTTGATCAAAACCCTTTATTTGCTTGTTTGTAATTGTTTTTTAAATATTCACAAATTGTATACTACCCTTAGTACACAATTTGTGAATATTTGAAAAACGAATATTCATGAATATAATCAGCTAGACTTCTACAGAGTTTGTTTTTTTATGTTACAAATTATTTATATTAAAATTGTCTAACATAAGATATCTGAAGTTGTAAAGACCCTTAAGTTTCTTACTCGTTCTTCTTGAGGAAAAACTACCTTCCGAACGAATGATAAAGTAATAAAGCTAAGTAATAAAAAGGAAATTCTTGATGAATTGTCATGTATTTCAAATATTGTTCATGACTTATGTAATAAAAATATATTTGAACACGAATTTGAATTAAATTTAATTGCGTTTTATTATTTTATAGTGTCTAAGTGCCCAGTCAAAAAAAATAAGTGTAACTTACGTATAACGTCGCCATTAGACGGTGTATTTAAAGACAATGCAAAGAGATAGGCATAAAGTTCATAAAAACGTATACTGATGGTAAGATTTCCAACGTTTTTATTATTAAATTAGCTATTTATTCTAAAAAAATCACACCTTTCTTTTTTTAAGAATACTGCGATTTTAAAATGAGCCTTAAAGCTATGGAAGAATTAAGCATGACACGCGTATACCTGCAGTGTGATGAATAACGAGTACTATTAAAGTAATTATTATAATCACGTAATACAACTGAGGCAGAAAATAGGTTAATTCATGTGCATGAAATAATAACCATACAAATAAAAATAATGCTGTTATGGTTCCGTATACAGGATAAGTAATTATTAATGAAAGTGCTAAAATAAAGTTTACATCTATTCTGACACAGATTACTGAATATAAAAAATGTAAAAAGTTTTCTTATTTAATAGAACTTACATGCACTCAATACCGTAACTGGAATTACACAAATCATCATCTTACGTCAACTTCACGAAGAGGGAGAAGGGATAGAGAATACAAAACTCTACTTAGTACGTCCTTTACGTAGTCACTTTCACCATATTCATCGTCCGTTTCATGAATAGCCCATCAATTTAGATTTGTGAGGTAAGAAGTGTAAGTATACTTAAAACAGCTCTCATTCTATTTTATTCTGCACACAAACTCTTGGTCGATAGTTTGTATATTTAATGCTTTCTCGTGTTGTATCTCCTTCGTTACGAGTTCATTTAGGAGAGGCCTTTCTCTGCAGCTTCTGCGCATCTCTTCTTTACGGTTGTTCTAAAGTAACACATTCTTCCGGCAGTCTGTTTTTATATTTTTTGAAGGTTTTAATGGCAGTTTCCACTAGTTTCAGGGTTTTATGTATCGCATCAGGTTTTGAGATTTCAAATGCAGTTGAGTTAGTGTGAATCGTTTTAGTTCAAGAAAATAGACTTTTAAATATGAATTTTGAGATAAATACTCGATTAATTGATATGAGTTACTTTGAAAGATCTAAAAAAGTTTTTGTTTTTTATAATCGCCCCGAGAAATGATAAAAACTTCTTTTTTTTATCAAAGCTGGGGAAACGGTAATGGCCAAAACAACTTGAAGTTGTAAAGCATCAACTTTGACAACAAGATGAACTGTTTACTTTTTTCGCTATTATCAAAACTAACCGAGATAGGGAGGTTAGAAGCTAAAGAGATTATAGTAATAAGTTTAAAAAATCATAATTTGCTAAAAATTGATATATTTATTTTTCATTTATTTTTTTAATTTGCTTAGAAAAATACAAACTTGAATTTTAGAGAAGTAAGTTATAACAATTCAAATATTCCACTTTAGAATTAAAACAACTTTACTCGATGAAATGATTTTTTTTTATTACTTATTTTTCGGTGGGCATAATTAGCATATTGCGGTATATTTTTTGATATACCGCAAATTTCTAATATACAGAAAAGGATTCTGCGGGCGGGCAATATTATTGGCTTTCGTTTTTCATAATAATTTTTCTTTTCTTTTTCTCTCCTCCTTATATATATAATAGGAATCCTGGAAAAAAAGTTTCGCGGGCGGGAAACAATATTGTTTGTTTTTCTTTTTACATAATAAATATTTTCTATGCCAAATAAGTGTTTATACGAGTTTCATATTCATTTACTTAGGCGTTTCGGTCAAAATATTTTGGGGTTCCACAGGAACACATGTTTTATTTTTCTACAAATTGCGTTTGATTTTATTTTTCTTTTGACATACGTCCAGAACGTAATATGTCTTATAAAAAACGTTTAACAGTTTTTAATACCAAAGCAGCGTGGTTTGAGAGTGTATATTAATAATACTTAATAAATTCGGAATATAAATATAAATTGCGGGCACGCTTCTATGATTTTGCCGAGTATCGAAACCAGTTCATGGAAGCATACGAGGCATTGTTGGCGAATTTGGATGATTCTAAGCCCAAACATGAATCAATACTGACTAAGGTGGATGCGAACTTTCTTCAAATTTTCGAATTAGCGGATACGAACAAACTGACTTTAGATGACTCAGAATGCGGAAAGAAATCGGAACGTAGAGCGGCGCTGGGTCCGAGCTCGGCCAGCTCTACGGGCGCGGGGGAGTTAATTTCGTGCTTGCAGACATTAAACTTGACTCAATTGAGTTAGGTTAGTGTCCGCTAAATTTAGCTGACGAAATCAGGACCGGATGTCGTTCACCAATAAGCACGACAGCTTAGTCAACTGGCGGACTGACCTCACTGCAGGTCAAAAATTTGCATAATCGCTGTCCTGCCACTCAGCGGAACTGAAAGGTTTGGTACAGCATTTAAACATCATTTTAACATCACAACAATCGCGCGGGATTTATTGCAACATCGCTACTAGAATACTCGACGGTTAATGGATTCTTTTATCTCATAGATCTTAAATCTCCCTATAGTTTCGGGTGCTAAATATAGATTGCCGGTAGACTTACTCAACCGTCTTCTCATGGCCACCAAAAGCATTGGAGAGATTGGTACTTCTGGTGGAAGAGTAGTCATACCTACTCTTCCACATTGCGGCGGCTAAACTTTCCACCGATTTGCAAACGCGGTTCGAGTAAAGGTAAAGCAGCGGCCCTCGAATGCTACCGACTTCGACCAGCTTGTGGAGTTTCTTGACAATATCCCACGAGATGTGCGGAAATCGAGCAGTAATGCTAGTCGTTGGATGACACTCAACCAAAAGGCGGGTGACAGTGCTCGGAGAATCGAAACCCTTCCACCACTTTGAAAGAAATCGAACCCGAAACTGCATCCGGCTTGTGCGGCGGAACGGGACCAAAGATGTTGCGTATTTTGTGAAGTGGATAGTCATGTATGGACCTCATGCAGGTGACTCTACAACCTTAATCCCGATAAATCATAGGCGTTTGTAACACAACAAATATTGTGTTACAATTGTCTCGAAACACATTTCACGCGAAAATGCGATAGCGTGCGGCCGTGAAAATTTAGTTTATTAAGTAATAATAAATTTCTTAAGAAAAATAATTTCACAACGTAAAGTTGTTTCAATTTGAAGTGGAATATTTGAATTGTTAATCTTATAAACAATTAAAGAAAATGTTTCTAAAATTTTAATGAACTAAAAAAATTTTACATTTATCAACTTTTCACCAACTTTTGATTTTTATAAGTTGTTACCGTCATCCCATAGCTTCAAGCCACCTAATCTCGATTACTTTTGATAATAGCGAAAAAAGTAAGAGAACATTTTGTTATAAAATTTAATACTCTACAATTTTTATTTCAGGTTTTTCTTTTAGTCTACAATTTCCTCAGAATTATAAAAAAATAGAATCGCTTCTCGGGGGTATTTTTTAAAAAAAACCTTCACAGTTCGTTTTTAGATCTTTCAAAGTACCTCATATCAAAAACTCAAGTATTTATCTCAAAATTGGTCTTCGAAGGTCTATTTTCTTGGCCTATTACATCAAATGTGATCACTGTTTAGACTATTACTCCATATAGTGTCAGTACTACAAGCTTTAGTAGCGAGGTATGTCTAATTCAAGCTAGCGGCTTCGGTGCCATTGATATTACTTATCATGCTTATACCAAGTTTTAACGATTTCATCGGCATGTTTTTTACGTTTCTTCTTAATTTCATGATATAGTTCTTTTTTTCTAGCCACAGAAATTCCAAACTTTCATATAATATTGGGTAAACATTTTTCCCACTTGGAAATATTTACATTTGTTACTTCTTGTATTTGGTTGCCTACTTAATTTCTCATACTTTACTCAAGTTATATTTCTACGCTGGTCTACTTATAAAGCCCAACAGAAAATAAAAAAATTGTGAAACACAAATAGATTTCAATATTATAATTGTAGAACGGACATCGACAACATTTTTATATAAAAAAAATTGATCTCGGGAGTCGCTAACTATTGTCTAGTCGTAGTTAGACGTATCACACTAGATTGAGCAATTACTAACCTACAGGTAACATGCTGCACATTACGTTGTCATACGCATTTTCCGCTCTATACAATACTTCATTTAAAATATTTTTGAGAAAGCACAATAAATACAAATAAGTGAAGTTGGTCTTAGCCATACCATGATAAAAATGCGGCGGCTATCACCGACGTTAAAATATAAAAGGCAAGTTCGAAATATGGATGAATTACCACTAGCATTAATATTATTTTAGCCTACTTCACACTGTTCACACTGAACACCATGGTAGATTACTGCAGATAAAAATCTATTTCAAAAAGGAGAAAAAAGAATATAATAGAAATAACTAAAAGGTAAGCTATAGTAGAAGAAATAAAAAAAATTTTTGAGTAGAGTTATATTTAATACTAAAAAATGCATAAAAATTCACTGAAACGGCTAATACGTCTCGCGCTTCATCGAAAAATTTTAGGCAAACTGAAAAGATACCTAATACAATGACTCGATCATATCATTACCGTACTGTATCGTTGTTGCTGTTGAACGTGTTAGAACCTAGCCTAATATGGCTATAAAATTAATTTTAGGTTTTTGTGTTATCTTGTTGACGATCGGCAGTATTTTGAGTGTAAGTGGAACGAAAAATCATTACAATATAATTTATGTCTATTTATTTACTTTCTATACCAGCATATTACATGATATTTTCTAATATTTCCTTGTAATGTAGGCAATTAAAAAATACATTTTTTTAGAAGGTGTTCTCCTTAAAAAAAGAAACGTCGTTTGTTGCAAAATATGTCAAAATTGGTTGTTCCATTCGAAAGATATCGTCAGCAAAACTATCTAAAAGAAGGAGTAACTTGAAAGATTCTTGTTGGAGCGATGTTTGGTATCGTGTCATCCGTTTCTGTTTAGGCAACTGCGTCGAATGCTGCAAAGCATAGTTAAATTGAACAACGCGTTCGAAAGATATCGTAATTGAAAAATTTTAAACAATATATGTATGTATTTCTATTATATATATATATATATTTTTCAACATGAAGAGCTCAAAACGTATAAGAACGATATTTTTTAGCCCGGAGAGCTTGAAAAGGCACTGAAGTTTATCTTTTGAGCATTATGAGCTCAATAAATTACCGCTACTTTATTTTTCAACGATTTGAGCTCGATATTACTAACACCTTTTGGGCCTGGCCTGAAGGATCAAAGGACTTTGAAATATTTGAGCTAAAAAAGTTCAAAAACTCATAGATGCCTATATTTGTAACTCAAGGAGCTCAAAAAGATACGTCGATAAAAATATCATAGCAGGAAGGCGGCAATTTTAAGAATGCTTTGTAGGGACAATCATTTTTCAAATTCTTTTCCTTCAAAAATATCAAATGAGGTATCAAAATAAATGGTTTTAAAAAGCAATAACAAAAATATATAAAGCTTAACTAATAAACTTAAGTAAAGTGAGTTATCCATTTTCCATTACAAGTGATTGACCTTTTCAAAAACGGTTCGACTTCATTATGTTTCGATAGAAAATCGCAAATGATTGGGATGAGCTGGATGATCCAAATATCGAGGTTTTTTGTTTATTCAGATTTTTTCAAATGGGTCAAAGCTATTTTGTGGTCAATCCCCAACTTTTCAGCTATATCGTAGGAACTAATATGCCGATCTAGTTATAGTTTTTCCACAATGGCATGGACTTTATCCGTAACAGGTCGAAAAGAGTAAAGTTCATCTTTGACATCAAAATAACCGGATTAAAACGTTTAACCAGTCATGTCCTACTATTGCCAACACTGCAATAGGTTATTAAATATCACCAAGTTTTTCGCGTCTTGTGTCACTGTTTTCCCTTTTTCGTACTAAAATTTCAAAATGTATCGGATTTCTGCGTTAGGTTCACTCATTTTAATGGGCAGAAAAACAATAAAAAAATGGCGGGACACTGTTTTTACTTTTTATGCTTCTCTTTTAAAATATTATCTATTATATGGTATCAAAACTAGTCAGATACAAATAGTACTACCAAAGAGATTTCATTGCAATTTTTTACCTATAAAATACTTAATACCTATAAATTACAGCAGCGTGTTAAATAGGCTGCTGCAGTGCGTCAATATACAAATGGTCAGCTATGTATGAGATTGAATCACGCCAAATATAAGTAACTTAGATTTATTGATACATTCAGGTTTATCATCTTTACTTTGACGTCGAAGACACATTCTCAACTTATGTCAAGACGCTAGTAGTACGAGTATCCCACGTTTTACAAGAGATAATCCCATTTCCGTGCAAACACAGAAGTTTTAATTTTTAAACCTATCGGTTATTGCTGCAACATCAAAACTTTTATATACGCATCGGTGGTCCAAAGATTTAATCGACGTGTAATCTGGGCCCATTCGATCCAAGTCTAGTGGTAGCAGATCAGGGGGTTCTTTAATAAGAACTGTTTTTCATCTTAAAATGAACAGAGGGCACGGAATTACTCAGTATTTTTTTTTCCTTTTGCAAGTGCCGCCGCTAGAAAAATATCGCCAAAATGATATCAGATGTTTATAAAAATCTCATACGTGTCACGGTTTAGCCCCATTATTACAGGTGCTTCCCCTCCTCTCTGTTAAATTTTATTTCATTTCCCAATAAATTATCATAATTAGAGAAAAACTCATGTTTAATAATATATATTTTTCATCCCTTAATCTTTTTCGATTGATATAACCCAGCTCCGGGCGGATTATGAGTAACTGCACTTTTTTGTTTCATGTTTGTATTTTTCAACGTCCCTCATTGCCTTTGTATAAATAGGCGTCCTAGTCAGTTTTTGCGGTGTTCTGATTCCAAGTTATATCAAATAAGTTTTCTATATTATTCTTTTAATAAAACTACATTAAATATTATTATTTATTTCCTAAATACATAGATTAAAATAATTCTTAATTAATACAATTTTTTATATGATACACGCCATCATAAGTATTCAAAATTAAATAAAGTTTTGTCGTTAATTTAATCTGTGTTTAAGAATCAAATTAATAACTTATTTATATAATGAAATTAATAAGTAGTAGATTGTAATCATACGTTTATTTTATTCTATCTTATGGCCGCCGCTAACAAAAACCTAAATAGAACTAGAATTAGAATTGAACGCAAAACAGGCATAGAAATTAGGATTTACACAGATCTTTTCGCAATAGAAAGTGGGATTGAATTTGATAGCTTAAACGTAATCGGAATCCAGAAAGAATCGGATATGAAATGAAGATATGTGTAAAAAACTTTAATTATCGAAATGTCTGTTCCCATAGATCCTCCTTTAAACCGATAAGAGATGATGCTGTAATAACGTAACAAAAAACTAAAATAAACTCACGAGTTGATTCTTTTTGTAAGGCAAAATATTTTCTCGTTTTTGCAACTTTGTAGTTTACAAACAAATTCAGGGCAATGTTTCTTTGAATCAGATGTTGCGGATTACAGCTGACAAACCGAAAATAACCCACCGCAACCCAGTCTTCTTCTCATACATAAATATGACATCCAGGCGGTACTCTCGTGCCGACGTCTCCTATATAGGCTTAAACTTCGAACTGTTGGAACCGATAGGCAACAACGTTAGTGTAAGTATTAATAAAGACATGCACCTTCATCGCTAAAAGATAAACATAACATTGGGAAATTATTTCGTATATCCCAAAAACAGCCATAATGCACTGAATATCTTAATTTAGATCAGGTATCGGCAACTTTTGACATGTTGTGGGCCAGACTTTAGTGTGCAAATACGTTCGCGGGCCGCGTTCAAAAAGTAGTGCTTTTTAAAGTAATGTTTTAAGGTACTGTTCATAATTTTTAGCGATCGATATCAGACATGAAATTTTTCAATATGTCTCGCGGACCGGATCAGATCTTAAAGGGGGCCGTATGCGGCCCGCGGGCCGGTTATTACATATGATTTAGATCAGTATTTCCCAAAGTGGACCCCAAGGGTCCACGGGAGACTCGACGGCTGTTTACATTGGGCGTAATAAAAAATGGGGGTCCACAATCATAAGCGGGAGTGCATGAAAATTAATTTGGTTTCAATAGTGAAGAAGTAAAATGTTGACTTGACTTCTCTTATCAATACAGTCAGACAATATTTTAAGAAGCTCAGCGACTGTTACTTGTAAAAACTTGCATATTCCATATTGAGTACAACGCGTCGAGACTTGTCGTTGCCGCGCCGGCCGCCGTCCCGGCCGCAACGCTTGTTCAGATGTGCAAATGAATACGACTTGTGGTGTATATGCTTGCAATCTTGCATGAACGTGTTTGATTCTTCACCAATATAAATACGAATGTCAAGGATAATCGTTACTCATTTGTTTCTAGAATTTCATAAAGAAAAGTGAATCGATATTAGTGTCGGCCAGTGACTGAATTTGTTTCCAGGCTTTCGAAAAGAAAATCAAAATGAATCAATATTAGTGATTGCCAGTGTCGGAAAAGTAAGTACCTATCTGCCTATTTATTATATGCATATAGTTTTAAGCCGAGAAAGATTGAACTTATTGTCCCTACTTTATTTTTATTATCTATCTAATTCATTTAATTATTACGGAGTTTTGATATCAAAATATTGTTTAAAACTTTCTGTCGAATTTACATAAACATATTAAAATATAATAAATGAAATAATAATTTTATATCACATTAAAATAAATTCAGCAGTTTACATAAAACTCTATTATGGGTCTTAGCGATTTATTGCTTTTAATAATTAGAAACAGTTTGCAGCCGGAACTTTATTTATTTTATAATATTTATAATAATTGATTAATCATATTATATGAAAATAGCCATATCCTGTTAAGTTCGAATCGCCTTAAGATTACTAAAACAAAGTTTTTTATTTATTTACAGGTAGGTAATTGATACAAAACATGGCCGAATCTAAGAAGAAGTGTCGTCAGTACAGTGTTGAATATTTAAAATTTGGTTTTCTTCCATCAAAGGCAGACAAACGATTGCCCACATGCCTTTTATGCAACAAAGTTTTGAGCAATGACTCTATGAAACCATCAAAGCTGGAAGATCATTTAAAAATGTGTCATCCTGATAAAATAGGTAAAGATTTGAAATATTTCCAAACATTATAGGAAAAATATGAAAAGAGACCCACCGTGCACAGTATGTTCTCTTCAACGTCTGAAAGTAACGGTAATGGCTTGCGGGCATCTTACAATATCTCATTACTTTTTGCAAAATCTGGAAAACCTCAAACTATTGGAGAACAGTTAATTTCACCAGCTATTGAAAAGGTTTTAAAAACTGTTCTACACAAATCTTCATTTGACATACTCAAAAGAATTTCTTTGACTAACAACACTGTACATAGACGTATTGATGAAATGAGCTCTGATGTTGAAAGTTTCATTTGTGATTATCTACGAACAACTCATTTTCTATTCAACTGGACGAGTCAACTTTACCTGGCAATGAAGCATTATTATTGGCATATGTTCGATTTATTATGGGCAAAGAAACTCATGATGAGCTACTATTCGCGATAACTTTGAAGGCAGACACAAAAGGTGAATTAATATTTAATGTTTTGAGTGATTTTTTTAAAGAAAAATCGATTACATTCACAAACGTTATTTCGGTGGCAACAGATGGAGTTCCTGCCATGGTCGGGCGATATCGTGGGTTTATAAGCCATCTTAAAAGAAAATTTTGAGTAATAGATTGCACCAATCGCTTCAATTTGAGATTAATGCAGTTAACAAAATAAGAAGCAATGCTTTGAATAGGCGTTTATTTGCACAATGGTGCAATGAAAATGATGAAGACTTCCAACGATTGCTGTTACATACGCTGGTTGTCGAAAGGTACATATTTATCAAGTTTTTTATTTACTTTTTACTCAGTTTTAGAGTTTTTGGAAAGTAAAGATCCTGATTTAAAAAAAAAAACTTGATCAATTTTAAAGCAGACATCGCGTATTTGACAAATTTGTTCAAAAAATTTAATGACGTCAACTTACAATTACAAGGGGTCAGCCTCAATTTATTAAAAGCAAAGAGTGTAATTTCAGTTTTTCTTGATAAATTAAAATTTATGAAAGAAAATATTGGTCGGCGCGAATTTTCACAGTTGTCAAACTTGTCGCAGGTAGAATGCCTTGATGAAGATATTCAGACATACGTTCAACATTTGATGGCCCTGCATGATGATTTTAAATTCAAATTTGAAGATATTCTGTCGATGGAAATACCACCATGGATCATAAATCCATTTAATGAAACGAAAGTGGAGAATGTGATATTACAAGAGGAGCTACTCGAGCTTAGCACTAATGGGGAGCTGAAAGTGACATTTAAAGAGGGTATCAAAATTTTGGCTGCAGGCAGAATTACCCGAAAAATATCCTCGACTGTGGGAATTGTGCAAAGCTTCTGATAGCGTTTCCTTCCTCATATCTCGTCAAAAAAAGTTTTAGTGCCGTTACAAACTTATTAACAAAAAAAAGGAGCAGATTGAATATCACAGAAAGGGAGATTTACGGTTATTCCTTACAAAACTCAAGCCAAATATTGATAATTTGCTGTCAATCCATCAAGTACATTCCTCTCATTAAAATTATATTTTTTTGTACCATTGTAGAAATTACATTACGTTATAAGTGTTTAATTTTAATTATATTACGACTCTTATAACAATAATAAATAATAGTGTAATAATTTATATATTTAAATTTAAATAAATGCCTACAACACAAGGAAATTTATTATATTCCTTTTTAGCACTCCAAACGGAAAGTTTTCTAAATAAAATTTGTTAGAATTGATTAGTTCTTGTGCTGTGAGTCACTGTAGATTTCAAAAAAGTAAAGTTGGATGGAGTCACTTTTTCGATTGGCCAACTTTGCTTTTTTGACATCCACTCACAGCATCAATTAAATTTAATTGAAAAATTGTTTAACCGACTTTATTATCAAATAATTAACCCTATCAAACAATCAATTCTAACCTTCTTTTTTCGAAAACTGTTAATTCGTCGTTAAAACTCAGCCACAACGCAAGTTTCCATAGATAGATCTAATCTTCGTTTTTTTCGAGATTTAGAAATTGGTAGTGATGTAGCTGCAGGGGATCCACCGGATCCAGCAAAATTTTAAAAGTGGTCTATGTAACAAAAGAGTTGGTAATGGTAACCTCTGATTACCATGAATAAAATTTAATTATATTAAAGTAAATGGTTTATACGTAGTTTATGATATAGATTTTCATTATTCACTTACTTCTTATTCACTTGATTTCTGACGTTTTTGTAATGTTGATAAAGTTCCTTAAGATAAAACTGCTCAACTAATACTACAGACACTTAGTGCAAGTGACCACATGGTTACTGTAAATATGGGCAAGCCAACCTTGCATTCCGTTTTAAAAAAGATCTTCCAGAGTATCAAATGAAGACAAATCCGAGAGAATTACGTTCATAATGAGTTAAAAAAAATAGGAACATACTGTTTTTATTTATCAAGAGAAATCCAGACCCTCATTGAATTTTTTTTTTTTCATGAACAACCGGCTCCGTTACATAGTGCGTGTTCGTGCTATACGAGTACCGGGACCACACCTACCGCCAGACGTTCGCAGAAATCGGGTTCCCACTCTGTGATTTGCTACTGAAAAACAAACTTTTCGGGAAACCGCTGCGCCAAGGCTGGAATACGAAACTGCCCAATAGCACCGGTTAGATTGCATTTCAGTAAACTTAAGAGCAAATTGTTGAAACAATATTTACATAACGTATTTTTTTTGTTTAAACAATAGTTATCAATGATGTTAGGATCCAGTAGCTGACAAGTTATCAACAAATTCTATATTTCTAGACCAAAGTGACTTTTATATAAACTGAGATAAAGGACTAAGGAAATTGCAACTGAGGAAGAGCTGTAAGAAAAGCTGAACAAGATAAAATGACATATCCTTAAGTTATCAAAAGTACGAAGAAAGGGAAAGGACATGATAACCCTGAGTTCTGGATATTCTCTTTGCTTTCGAGGAGAAGACCCGAGGTGGTGTCGTGTTCCTCATGAACAAAATCCTTGCTAACGATGTCATGGAGATCTTCAGGGTGTCAACCTGGATGGCATGTGCTTACTTTATCCGAGGATGGAGGACAAACGCTGGTCAACTTCCTCAAAATGAAAGAGTTGTATGATATATGATGAACCAGTTTTCAAAAAGAAACCACATATGAAGTGGACCTGGTAAAGCCTTGATAACATAACGAAAAACGAGATAGATTTCATCATGATGATTAAAAGACACTTATTCGGATGTGCTTCACTAATCAATAGTTAAACTGCGATAGTGATAATTTATTTTGTTCAACGCATTTTAGCCATCAACTCAACAGTTGATAGCCTTCATCAAAAGTAATCTTTCCAAACAACTTTGGAAAGATTACTTTTGATGAAGGTTAGGCTCTAACCTGCACATCTCAAAATAAGCTCCTGAGGTCTTTAAACGGTAGTTTAAAAACAAATCAATGTACTGTAAACCGCAGCAAATATTGAGGAAGTATCGAAAAATCTCGTGAACACTTTCCGACAAATGGATTGTAAATTTATTAAAAAAGGTGATGCAAAGGTAGGGAATTAAAATTATCCGACGAGATTTTCAATTTTATGTGAAAAATGTGACAGCAATCGCGGAAGAAAGCGATGTCAGTATGACTCTTAATAATACGATCAAGAAACTGATAGAATGCGATTTCCATCTTTACAATGGAAAGTGTATTGAAAAGGCGGTCGAGCGACACAAAGGCTCAAAAATGTCCTTTTAACGGCTTGTTTAAAGTCAATTAACGAAACTCAGAACCAAACACAATAGAAACGTTTTCTCTAAGCCTAAAATTCCCACTAATATTGAGAAATTCTATGGAAATTTATATATCGAGGTTTATACAACAACATACCAAGAGTCTGCACCATCAGTCATGATAATAATGACAAGAAAGCTCCAGTAACCCGACAGTATACAGATGACATTCCAGTTATCAAACTGGGCGAGGTTGAATTAACACTGAGTCAACTTCAAATCAGCAAAGCCTCCGGTGCTGATGGAAATACGACGGGTAAGATTTCAGTCCTGAAGGAACTTAGAAAGCTCTTCGCCTACGTTGCATATAGCGGAATCACACGGGAGTCATGAATTGAGAGTACAGTCATTCTGTTTTACAAAAGAGGAGACAAAACTCTCAAGAACAACAAATAGATCTCACTCCTTAATCACGTTCAAAGGCTATTTTCGAGACTCTTGACAAATCGTCTTGCCTGGAAATTCGACGAATTTCAGCATCCGGAGCGGGCCGAATTTCGTTCGGGCTTTAGCACCGTGGATTACATACACACGCTTAAATTGATTGTACAAAAATATCACAAGTATCATCAGCCTTTGTGCATAGCTTTTTTGGGCGACGAAAAAGCCTTCAACTCAGTCGAAACCTGAGCCATTCTGGAATCCTTCCAACAGTGTCGAATAAACTGACGTTATGTGGAGGTGTTGAAGTATTTGTACAAATTCGCGACCATGACCGTGCTAGTACAGTGCCAGCAGACCAAATTCATCCAATCACGAAGAAAAGTTCGACAGCGGAGTGTAATACTCCCGAAACTGTTTACCAACGAAGATTTAGTAAACCGTAGAAAGATGTGTTGAAGAAGTTTTGGACTGGAAAACGCACGGAATTAATGTCAACAGGGAATATCTCTCTCACCTCCGTTTCGCTGACGATGTAGTCATTAGAATGACTACATCGTCAGCGAAACAACACTCTGGCCACTCGATCACCACCACTCACCATACAGCAGTGGAGACTATAATAGCTGACTAATTTAAAGGTTTAAAATTAACTTTCTCTTGAAAACATACACGTCTTAAACTTTATTTCACTTTTCTTGCAATATCTGCAATCTTCTAGAACTAACATTCTAATGTTAACCTGAAATTATTTCACTCCGAATGGATATTGGCGAATAGCGTTTATAAGTATGGCGAGTTCCACCTAAGGACACCTTTTGATTTTTGGCAATGGAACCCTGAAAAGAGTGAAATATTTATTATTTACTTCATTCACAATTCAATTCAATGATATGGAACCAACGACGATCCGTTAAAAACTGTCCTATCTGTTTACCAGGGCGTCTACAACCTCGCGAATATGACGGTGGCGTTGGAAGACATACCGGACGCTTGGGCATTGTACTCCAAGGGCCGCGTTTACATTAATATCGCTATGTTAAAACATAGAGAGCTGATAGCCAGTGGTTACATCGATTATGAATTTAAGAAGATGAAAGAGACCCCTCGTGAAATCCACAAGTACTTGTAATAATTTTCAAGAGCCAACATTTCTTTGAATCGTCTTACATAAATAACGTGTAACTTTACGTAGTAAATGCAGATGTTTGTATATCATGTCATGTCACATCAAATTTTATTGCACAATAACCTAACTTTTTTATCTTTTATTTTGTTCAATGGTTTTTTTTTGGCTCTATTTGAATGCATGTAGCTTATTCGAGTTGTTGAAATCGTAATATATATTAAATACACACTAACTATTTAAAACGTTGACAATAATGTGTATTTAAAATGCAAATGAACCATTTGTAGGGTTGAAGTCATGTTATAACTAAAATACATTAATTAAATCATAATAGCCATGATTTATTTAAGACACACGCAAACCCTTACAACTGTAAACTGCATGTAAATCATTATAATCATTAAAACTATACAATATTTTTTAAATAACACTTTTATTCTTATACTTCAGTAGTATTTATTTGCCAAAATCATTTTAGTCATTCTTAACATTTAACACGTCCCTAACTCCCAAACTCTATTTATAAGATTATAAACACTCTATAAATTGATTTTAAAATATGAATTCAAAATATTCGTCAAAACATTTATAAATACAGATTTAAAGCATATATAATGTAATATATTTTTTAAGTACATAAACACAGACCTATTTTCCAGAAGAGTAGGCAGAATATAGATTTCCACCTGTTACGGTATTTGCATATCTCTCTCGCTTCACTGACATCAATCAATCTTTTCATGAAAGCTCATCGGTTTCGAGTGCTTAAAAACTGGCCCTTTTTTTAATATGCCACCAATTAGGTTTGCATAGGATGTAATAAAAATTTATAAATTTCATTAATTTTTTTATGTTTTTAACCAAATATGTAGTCTAAATGTGTAATAAATTCAAAGGGATATTACTTCATTTTCAATAATTTATATTCCCAATTCAAGACTTACATCTTGATCTGCATTGAGTAAAACAGAGATCACTAGTCCGGTTCCGTCTCACAAATAAAATTCGCTCCACGCTCTTCCAATCCATATCTCGCTTTAAATGCAATCACGGTCCTGCTCTCGGTTAGATGCTGACTCTTCTGTGTTTCTTGGCCCCCTTGCTACTCATAATTTCAAACGCAGTCCCGTTCTCGGTTACAGAATCGGTTCAGCTCTAGGTTGTTCTTCCGACCCCTCCTGGTTCTTAGATTCAATTCTGTTTCAGCTTTCAAACTAAATCCCGATTCCTAACAATTATAAGATAAAGTCTTAAGCAAGTAAAAATGTGTCTATTTATGTTTAGCATAAGCTAAATAGAATGTCTTCATAAAATGCACAGCCATTCTGTTTGCTAATTTTTTCTGATGTTTTTTCATTGATGTTTTTCATGTGAGGATACAGTTGCATATGACAATGTTACTGCAATTGAATATTTGAAGAATGATGAAAATGAGAATGATATTACGGTGGATGAAATTATATATTATTATTAATCTATATGTATATAAAAATGTATCGCCAAAGTGTATGTACGCTCATCACTTCTAAACGACTGCATCAAATTGGATAATTATTTTTTTGTTGTGTTTGTTATTATCAGGATACGGTATTTATGAAAAAAAAATCACTCTTTCTATCTGTCTATCTGTTTGTCAAGAGTATCTTCGGAATGGCTGAACAAATCACGATGCGTCTTTCATTGGGTGGTAGAAAAGCTTACTGGGCTACATTTAGGATACTATTCATCGCGATATTTTTAGGGTTCCTTCTTAAAAAAAACCCTTAGAAATGGGAATAATCTGTCAGAAATAAAGCGAAAGTGGAACCGGAATAGAGATCAGGAGCAAAAGCGCAATCAAGATTAAATCGAGATGACCCTTCGTGTCTCTATCTATCTGTTTATCCGAGGTATCTTCGGAATGGCTGACCAGATCACGATACGAATTTCACTGGGAGATGGGAGAGCTTACTGGGCTACATTTAGATACTTTTTATCATGATACTTTTAGGGTTCCTGAGTGAAAAAAAAAACCCTTAATAATGGTATACTTGATTGGAATTGAATCAAAAGTGGAATCGAGATCGGAAGCAAAACCGCGATCGGGATTAGATTGAAACGAAATCAAAAACGAGGAGCGGAATCGGAATCACATGGACACTGAGCCATCATTCCCAAAAATGGAGTCGAAAATGAATGAAAGAACCGGATTCAATCTCAAAGTGTGAACTAGATGTTTCATGTTTTGGTTTTTATATTACTAATATTTGTCCCCAGGTTTGACCATGTATTTATATTATTGAACTCATAAGAGTTGTGCAAAGACGTCATTGTACCCCTCCATCGAAGGAAAAGCTCACGGCAGCTTTACACAAATCAAGACTCCATAAGCCTCCTCAGCGTTGTTGACAAACTGTATGCAAAAATAATTATTAAAAGGGTCATGAATTAGAATGAAAATAAAATCTTGGACTGCACAAGCGAAATCACAGCACGATTTCGAAAAGGCGTAAGATGTACAGACCAAATATATTCTCTACGAAATCTTACAGAAAAGTTTTTAGCCGAGTGCCAAAAAGTTTTCTATGCTTTCGTAGATTTGGTAAAAGCTTATAGTAAAAGGGAATGATCTATGTAGAAAACTATCCATACATGATGTAAGTAGTTAATCGATACTGGCACCGCAATCTCTATACACAGGCTCCAATAGCTGCGGTAGAATAAATGGAGCATACACTAACTGGTTTAACATCCGCGGGGGTGTCAGACAGGGATATGTAGGTTCACTGTGGCTGTTTAACCTATTAACGGTGTAACTTGAAAAAAATATAAGTGTGTATTAAGAATAGATAAGCTGTCTGTCAAATGCCTCCTGTTCTCCGACAGTCAAATAATTATCTGTTTCAAACTCTATCTGTGACCATCCAACGCGGCAATACTGCTAGTGGACAGTTTCGGACCAAGCCAGACCATAACAAAAAATATGTTTACTTTCTTATTAAACAAAGAAAAACAAATGTGTCAACATTGTATGTAGAGACTCATGCAAGTTTGTTAAGTCAAAGTTGCATATAGTTTACGAAAACAAACATCATGAAAGCTTGTTGTTCGGAAACTGGAAAATTTGATTTAAACTTACCTCAAGAGTGTATACTTGCCATAGAAAACTTGAATCAAACCTTCATTTTTGATACATCAAACTGATTGCAAGCCGGCTTCAAGTTTAAATTGCTGTCTGGGAGTGTCTTATGACAAGCGCTTTTGGCTATCCATAATTGGAGTGTTGATTCCTATGCTTATATATGATAGTGAAAACTGGATATAGTAATGTCAGAGAGCGGTGTGGTTAAAAATAAAATGTTGTTTGCGCCATTTTCCCCTTTTTAAAATTGGAGTTTCTCTCTCTTAAACCATAGATAACTACGGACGCAGGGTGGGCCGGATAGACTCGGAAGACAACGGACACTTGCTGTCAATCGTCGAATACGGATCCTCGATGGGCCAGCGAAATAACAAGAAACGCGGGCCGGTATAGGATTAACCCAATTGTAATACATAAAATATAATTTGCAGGAGAGAAAACAAAGTAAAAATATAGTGCCACTGGACGATTACGCGCCGAGCGCGTAGACTTTTGAAACGACGTGCCAGTGAAAACCAGGTGAGCGACAAACTTACATACCTCAAGCTATCCAGCCGCGTACTAAATTTAATGCAGATGTGAGAGAATTAAATGGTTACTGCGGGGTTAAAACGGTTTTAATGTGGATTTTGTAATATTTGATAGTGGTCATGTTTATTTTGGGTTTTGGGGATAATTTTATTATAATATGAATTCCCTCAACTTCAAGGTACATTGCGGTGCTTATTAATGTGACGTGCAAGATGGTTACCGTAAGGTACTTGGACAAGCAATGTAAATAGTTTACGCGGGTCATAGGTAGTAGCTTGGTCAAGATCAAAACCTATTTATTTGGGCGTTATTAAATATTGTTTAACGTGGTTTAAATACAAAGCAGACATAATTTGTTTATTGCAAGACAATCATATTATTTTTAATTTAAAATAACGGTAGTGACAACGTAAAGTCAAGAGCGATGACATTTTTAAGTTAGGCATTGTGTATTAAGATATATCGTGGACTTGTGAAATATTAGAATAGAACATTTATTAGGTAGATATTTCTTATGTTTATGTCGAAACTTGCAGGCAATATCTTTAGGTTTTTTTTTGTTCGAAACATTTTCCTTTTAATATTTTATCTTAGTGTTTGGCAGTTTGTATGTATTTTAATTCGGGTTTAACGTTTATTGCGGATAACGTTAGTTAATATTGTCGAATATTTGGTTATTTTTGTGTTTGCATATTTTTCAGCGAATTATTATTAGAATATTGCAGTTAATTAATTTATTAGAAACGTCGTAATAGGATTACATGGCTGGAGCACTATTGTTGTTTTAGTTTTCCTAATAATTTTACTTTTGTTGTTTTTCTCATAATTATATATACTTAGTAAGAAATTTACATACGTGCCTCTGACACTTAACTAAAAGGACCTTGACATCAAATTTACAACTAAGAAATCCTGTAAGGTTTTTTTTTTCATTCTAAATCACGTAACCCTAAAATTTGTTTATTTGAAGCGGTCAAATACAAAGTTCAATCCAACTTTAATTTAGCTTTAGTAAGGAACTCTAATCGTGCGGATCCATTTCGCACTTGACCAGATTTTCCAAAGGCACATATTATCAAGATGGCACGGTAACACGCCGTAATGTCGGTCATTACCGCGACGCACGCGCTATCCGAGAATCGACACGTCGTGAACGCTCGCAAATTACGGGAATTACGTAGATCACAGTACCATTTAGTTAACTGCGTTACCCAACTTTGAAAAAGCGTTATCATTGAGACACATTTATCGTAGAATCACACAACGAGCCACTGCCATCCACCCGCTGGACCGCCTGCTTAGTATAATCATAATCTACTCCCTAAAAATCCTGCTTTCCAATACAATTCAATAAACAAGATTTCGCCCGCAAATCCTCTCAAAAGCATATAGATGAATTCCTTCGTATTTTATGCCGAGCATCCTCACATGCGTACACGTCCTCAATTCTGATCACAATCCTGATTTCGTTCCGATTCCGATCTTATTCTCGATTTCTACGCAAATTCCGCTCTCTATCCCAATTATTAAATATAACGATCACGAGCCCCGTGGTTTCACCTACATATAATAATATTCACATTCTATTTGAACATTACGTGACTGCATTGTACACTCGAATACGTGAAACTTTGACAAACACACACAAAAAAATAAAGCCTCTAATAGCTGTAATAGAGAAAGAGTTCAATTAGTAAAAGAATTTTTAAAATCATTGCGGTAGCTTCAATAATTAACTCCACAAACAATTTTTTACCTTTAGTGAATAATTTTAGTTGATAACATTAACATAAATAAAAATGACATCGTTATATGAGCATCAGCCCGATACATAGGTATACTCTCTGTCAGTTTCGCTTCTTTCCTGTTAAACTATTGGATCTTATCAATAAAATGCGTTTTAAAATTAAATATATTCCAATAATGAAAACGTCGTTAAATTATAACAATTGAAAATGGGAAATCGATATAGAACACATTTTCATGATTGGAGCACCGTTTAGTCATAACAATTAGAAATGAGAAGACAATTACCAAAGCATTCCAATAATTGAAGCGAAGTCTTATATAAAAACAAAGCAAACCAGTATATTGATTTTTACAACATTCTTACAATTGAGCATTGTTAAAATATAATAAACATAAATGGGTTATGACGTTTTATTGTGTATGCGTATTCAAAAGCTTTAAAGCTAGTATATAGTGGGGCTTTTAGACAATATATAGTGCTGTTAAGCATCTTTAATCAACAAACTATTTTAAACATATTGTAACTCTGAACCTTCGAGAGCGTTAAGGTTATCGGGGACTTGAACTCCTCAATTAAAGTTAAGAGAAATATAACTATGTTTATTTGATCAGTTTTTCGGTTTCTCCCTTTATGAATCTCATGTGTGTTCAATCTAAGATATCGAATATTTAACAATCCACTCTTCATTACTCGAGATCTTTGTACTTGGACGTGAGCCCTCGTCCACAGTCTTCTTATCTCCTAATTCTAATATTCTATATTATTTCTGGTTTCTAATATTCTATATGCGATTTTAATTTAAACCCAAATGGAACACAAAACCACATTCGCCAGACTGAGCTCGGAGGCCGGATGCCTAACATGCCACCTACACCGGGCTCGGCTACTAAAACATCTTCATTTATACTGAGATTGAAATTTACTATGCCAAACTTTATATTCCTTCAGAAATCTCATTGTAAATATGCACAGACTGGCGCATAACGACTCGTTATCCTTTCCTAAGCGGACATGACGAATGGTAATTTATTCTTCGTCCTTACATTAACACAAGCTTTTAGGGATGAAAACATAACAGTAGGGGTGAAAATATAACGTAACGAAAGTACCTATGTCTAGATAGACAGAGACACTTTTGCATCTAACTTTTATATTATAAAATTATCTATTTTTACATTTAAGTTCATTAAAATCAATTTGACTATCGTTGAGCTATGAAAAACATAGAAAGGAACAGACAGATAAACTAACAAAAGTAGGCTGTACCTTTCCCGAGACTCAAATTATCTCCATATCGAATTTCATCTAATTTCATCGGTTTAAGCGTGAACAGGTAACAGAGAGAAAGTTATTTTCGCATTTATAATATTAGTAGGGAATAGGAATATCAATATTTTTCATAAATAATTGAACGTTTTTATTCACATACAACATTATTTGTTTAAATGTTATGCTAAAGTTAGAATGTTAACTTCTGTGAATTCAACCCTAAAAGCAAGTCTAGAACAAAATGTGCCCGTACTCCTTTTTACCTACATATTACATACCTATATATTAGTTTCTATTGTCTACCTTTTATAGTACCTATAAGAATATAATTATAAGTAAATAATAAGTGTTGTTATTTTGTTAGTATTCTGTGATGATTCCTCAAGACAACGCTCTCAGGAAGATATGAAACATCCAACTCTAGCGGGTGATGCCCACTTTTGACATTCACATGTGTCGTTAACTATTGCTCGATTGTAACATTTTCTCGACGGCTAATTTTGTGTTACCGTTTGTGCCGTAACTACAATGCTTCTTCGACGGTTTCCGTTTGATATATATAGAATAGTTTCATAAGTATTGTCAGGAAGTTATTTATACAGCACAAAAAACAATAATTTAATGAATAATTATTGGCAATAGATACTTTCGTACAAACACAAAAACCCCAAAAGACATTTTACAAATTGAAGAATTATTTACGTGAATCTTTTAACCAAAAATTTTTGAAAAAGAAAATATATTTATATTTTGTACAAGCTAGTGAGATAGCTTTGTAAACATTTTAACGCGGGAATCTTAAACAGGAAGACCCAGAAATGCATCCAATTGACACATAGCGATCGCTTAAATTGACTATAGAAAAAAAATATTCTGTGATAAAATAAAGAGCGATAATGTTTAATCATGTTGCAGGTGTTGAAGTATGATCATAGATTATAAAGTTTTATATTAGTCGAAAGAAATAGGTGAGCATGAAACATGTAGTAACATGATGTCAAAATGATGTAAATATAGGGGCAATTCAGTAGTAAATTGTTTATCTAAAATTTTCCTTTTGTTTAACGATACGACAGAGACGGTGTTGGAAGAGATAGCAGTGCCTGTGCATAAACGCATTATAGAATCGCTACATAATAGACAGGAAAACATCGAATTTTATAGAATGTGCGTAAAAACTTTACGTAAGAATGGCAGTAGGAATATGGGCAAAGCGTTTTTTAAGTGTCATTGTATTACCAATGTGCACAAGAGATCAAACTTTACCAAAGACATGTAATCAATCATTGACGGAAGGTTACTTCGAGTGAGCAATATTAAGAAAATGATATTGACATAATATGAAATATGAAAGATGCAGATCGTAAAAATAAGCATTATAATTTTACGCGTGATGACTAGAAAGAAAGTGTACAGCGAGCGAAACTGTAAAGATGTGTAAATGTGTATTCAGTAGAAACTTCATTTTGAAATTAGGCGTAGAGCCTATGGATCTAGCCTGGAGCTCGATATACGGAGATACGCTACATTAAGGATAATCTCATGTATCCAGGGGGCTGTGATGATGGAATTAATTTGTTTAATAGACAGGAATAGCGATCGAGTACTTAGGTATGTGTGTGTCACAAGGTATGTGTGGCCATTAGCCGTACCACCCGAAATTCTCTGTTTCTTGACCGTAATCGATGTCGTCAGAAGCCCCCTCAAGTATCGGTATGTTTAAAATTATTATGTAATCTTAAATTAACTATTCTATTTTTAGGTTTCTGTGAAAATTTTTAAAAATTTCGTCTCAGCGGTTGCTTGATGATTTTCCAAATTATAAATCTCTAAAACCTAGAGTGCGAATGTAGGTTAATAAGTTAGCCAGAGGGTGTATTTTTGAATGCATTTATGTATGTATCAAATACATTATATTAATATATTTTTCACATAATAATATATATCTCATGCCTAATTCTTAACATTAAGAAACTACCGAAAAATCATATCTCCAATCTAGAGCCAAATATCCACCCTAATGATCCATCTCAAAAATATGTAGCCCGATAATTGACAATAGGGTCGGGGAGAACGGTTTATTCTGGCTGCCTGATCAGCATGTTCAACAGTTATTTCCAATAGGCCGACAAAAATAAAGACTAATATGTAGAGATGACTATTATAAAAATAATATCGTAGATAAAATCTGTTTCCGCACGACTATAATACTAATAACTCTTCATGCCCGCGCATCAGTATTAACTCGTGCTGCGCGGACGCACAGCAAACTACAAAAACGTCGTATATTAAATTTAATTAAACGAAATTGCCCATGAAGTGGCTGACCTTGCCGGCGCATTACGTCGCTACTTCCCATGTGACAAAGAGACACGTTGTGGGGCACGATTTAAAATTCATTTCTAATTTGCTCTGCCCTTATAATACGGTAGTTGCCTAATATACTGAATAATTAATTCGTTTCAAATATTGAATGATTATTTCATTTAAAATGGAACAAAATTTATTTATATAGTTATTTTACATATTAATTTCATTTTGTTGTTTTACTTAAGTATAGTTACGTTTTTCGTAGAAGTCTGTCATCTTGGTATCAATTCATATTATTGTCAAACTATTTTGACAATATGTTTATTTTTTATTTCAAGTAAAATAATGTATTACTCACTATTTTATTATTGTTATTACACATACAAACATGTCACGTTTTATTAAAAAAGTCTTTATAGTAAGTAGATTATAGTGTAAATCTAGAATAAACCATTATGATTATTAAAAAAAAGGTTTAATTTTTGTAAATGTAACTTTTTGCAAATCGGTTATTTTTCATTGTAAGTTCGCATTGAAATTTTTATTATTAATATTACCATTAACATTTTTTATTAACATTACAAGGAATTTAAGTCGAGACAAGACTTGCACCATGTTTTTCTACGATTTTCGCTGCGGCTTAAATTAATAAGAATGTTGCTAGAGAGTTAGTGTATGCATACATTTCTGGTTTGTGGATTCAGACGTGGACTTGATCACCTCTCTGACAATTTACATGAAGTTGGCTGGCGATTGCAATTTACTAATTTAATATTGATGTTGTACGACTGATAATTGAAATTGAATAACAATTACTTTTGAGTAAATTCGTACTGTATTAGGTAATGATATGAGTCAAGTGCAAAAAATTTTGCCTGTGAAAAGGTGTGCCAAAAAAACAGATACTCAAAACTTATACTATTAATCATTTATTGCTGATATATCTTTCTTTTCAAAGGATTCACCCTGAACAGGTGTAACTTTTCCATGCGTTCAAACCACTTCAACAATGCGTCTGACCACTATTTTTTAGATACCTCAAAATTCAGAATTTATAGACAGCTAATGGAAGATTGTTCTCAAATCTCTTGCCTTTCAATTTTTCTTTGATTTTGGGAAGCAAACACAAATTGCATATTGCTAAATCAGGGAAATATGATGGGTGACATAAGATAGACACGCTTCTTGAATTATAAAAGCATGTGTTTTGGCGGACGTACGCGGCGCAGCGGCGTAATGATAGTAAAAAGGTATAAGTAATTCTTCGATTCTCTCGGATCAATTTTTCAACCGCTTGAACATTTTTTTGAGTAACTGCGATTGAGATCCGAATCGTTATCGCTTCATTTTCAGAGCCACCCCGTCCTCTCTTACAAACAACAAAGCAAATAAAAACTGTTGCTCGTTGCACACTCACTAAACGTAGTAATCAAAAGTTCTAAATATTATTGATACTTCAAACCTTTATTGGAATCATAATAAATCGTACCGTGAAGATCACGTTGACTGAGTTTCTTTATTACAAGCAAATTCCCGCCAGTATCTAGAAAAAAATTGAAAAATAAAAAATATTCGAATTCAAACATATTTCATTTTTAAATTTAAATAAATAAAATCTAAGTAATTAGTATTTCCACTGGTGTATAACTCTTTAGTATCAAATTATTGAACAAAATGTATCTAATTACTTTTAGTATACCCCTCGTACATCTACAGGCTCGGAAACTTTATACTCATTTAATACCGCATAACTCCAAGACACCAATTGAAGACGTGTAAAGAAAACTGAATCCACTGCTTTATAGAATGGTTACAAAGAATGCTAAAGTGTGTAAATAGTGAAGATATATTTCGAAAAAAACAATATCATAAATATAACATGTTTTATTAATGAAAATCCAGAATTTTTTTAATATTGCTCACGTATCTTGCACAATATGGATAAAACGTGACGTCAAAACGCTATTTATTATACATTACGTAAACGGCTGTTTGGTGATACATTATGACACACATACATATATGTTTTGTTGTCAGATATTTTCCGAATACTGAGGAATAAATTACCACAATCTTATCTTTCAGAAGGTAAGATTTCGACATTAAGCCCTTCACGGTAGTTTGGAAAGAGTTCAGAAAAAAATGTAAACAAAAGCTACTGGCCACTATTCACCAATTCGATAACTTTGTCCGACACTGAATCACTCGTGCTCAGAAGAATCAGTGATTTAACTTGACTCGAGTTACAATCATCGATTAACGCTCCTACCGAGGCCAGAGTACAAACCCGGTACCTCCTGATTTTAAGGCAAACAAATCGGCCATCAATGCTCACAAATACGCAAACAGATCACATTCAGAAGCAATATTACTTTGCGATAGGAATTCAACGTTATCGTATGAAGTACTTTCATTCTTAATGGCCGCAAATAACAAAACGTGCCAAAACTATAAAATAGTACTCATGCCGCATTACGTGATTTACGTTGGTCGCACTAAAAGTTTTGCGATCCGGATTGCTCGTAAATGTTTGAATTTCGAATGTTATAGTTTTTAAGCACAACGTGATTTACCAATGGAAATACTTTTGGGGGTAGTTAGAATAGCTTATAGATTATTTTTTGTCGCTAATTGAAATTCGTTGTCTGTAGCGAAAATGAAATCATCGCATCGCATCGAAAATGAAAAATCGCTACAATATTTTGAGCAATGTTTCTTTTCTGACACTTTAGGGTTCCTTTTCACTCATTCAATAAAAGTAGTAACCGGAAATTAAAAACGTTCTTGGGGATTTAAACCTTTTTTGTAATCATAATAAACTGAGTTTCATTGTATGTTCCATTTTTCAACTTAACATTATTTCCATATGATATAGAACTTACCAGTATTAACCAATTAAGTAAAAGGTTTCTATTTACTTTTGGCATACCCCTTGTAATATTCTTAATGACAATTTTTTTGTTTACAAAATACACTTATCTGTAACAATTTGGACAATAGTTTGGTGATGGTTAGTTAGTCCATGACGATTGATAAGCATGTCTATCAGTGATATCTGTGATTTCGGAAGAGCTTCTGTCACCATTTGATATATTACTCATTGCACGCCTGTACGTCACGTAAGGTGGTTGGGAGTGCATTTTCTGATAGTTTTAATACTCCTGATACCCTGTTATGTGTGACTGTCTACATTTTCCTAAGGATGTATTGATCTTGCCGAGACACATATAGAAATGACATTGTAACTATTAAGCGAAAATAAATAAAATATTAACACTTGCTTAGTTGTTTCATATCTGTCAATCATCTCGAATTGACATTCAATTCGTTGGATAGTGATTCGTAGTGGAAGAACAGATTTGAGAACGAGCAGGGGGTTGCATGCTGCAAGTTCACACGTATTTGGTAATTAATACAGTTAAATGTTTTTGATAAATTCGAAAAGACCCCCAAGTATTCTTATGATTTTTCCATATATCATACATTTATATACGCACGAAAATATGGTACACGGGCGGTGCAGAAAATCACTCGCGTTCCTGATGGATCTTCCTTTAGTGGATCCGAATTTTTTTATATGTAGGATACAGCTACGTGGGTGAGAACGCAATCGATTTTGTTAGCTCCGAAAACATTAAAATATCAACGTCACGTGAGGTGGACAGCAAAGGTAGAAAAAAATATTGTGGGTTTCATTTATGTCTAGAGATCTAGATATAGATCTTGAGATGATTAGACGATCCGGCATATCATTATACAGTTTATTAACTCATTTATTTACAACAATGTAATTTCCAATTGCCTGTGGATGCTCATATATAATAACATGTCGACATGCGCCTCGTGAACAATTGAACAGTTTTTACGAAGACGCTACACGCATTTCATTGTAACCCGTTATGTCGTAAAAGTGACCATTTGTGAAAACATTTATAGCAACCAAAAATAAATAATCTAAACAAGATCATTAAATCGAGTAAGTGCAAAAATTGTTTAATACTTTATTTTTGAATAATATTAAATTACAAAGAGAAAAACATCGATAAAGGACTCAAGACCCACAAAGGGTTGTAGGTCACAGGATGACGAAGAACAATGTCAAATATTGTAAATACTGCTTTTGCAACTTTAATAATTCGTTATTCATTAAATTTTATTTAACAATATTTAATTGTTCGTTACTAAAAACCCCTAAAGGTCTACAGTAGCAATTAGTTCAACAGTCATATACAAATTGCCACAGTTCAAATGGCATAACTCGGTGTGACGCGGAAAACGGGGAAAAGCATTTTATCGTATAGCATTTTAATTTGTTCGCAGCGGAGAAAAATGAAACAGTTTATGATTTACTTGTGAAAGTTGCGCCATAAATAATCCCCTTTGCGAATTAAAGTACAGCTAGCTGTACGAATGCTTGTTTCCTGAATTTTCAAAGTTTCTTCTTTTAACAGATTCGCGATTAAATCCTGAATGAAATTTTCGTATATTATTATTTATTATACTTGTATGACTTCTTTTATTGTGCAGATATGACCCATGTCTGCGCGATATTATTTTAAGAAGAAATCAGTGAATCTGTTTATCTATTACTTAGAAGCGTTTTAATAAATAATTCTACGATTTTCGCCTATTTGTTAAAAAACACGTTCGAAACAATATATACATCTATGTCTTTTTTTAAGTAAGTGCGCTGATATTCATATTTTTAAAGACATCTGTGAGTGAATTTTTCAGTGTATAATAAATTGCTGATCAATATAAAGTGATGAAGGATGATTTTTTTTTATCTCTTTTCTTTCTTTCTTAAAATTAGTCCGATGTTGCGATTTCTACTCTTGCTGCTTTTACTTAGAGTGAAGGCTAATCAAGTCAATCGTCAAATAGCCAAACTTAAAATTTTATGCAAACGTTTTATGTTACTATAAAACTACAAAAAAAGGTTGTAGTACAATCTAATTTAGCCTTTTTTATTAACAAATAGCTTCTCCAGTGTTTACATGTAAATTCAATGTCGTACACATGAACAGTTAAACCGTATTCATTTCTGCTACCATCGGTTTCTTACTCTCACTGAAAATAACCTATCTCGGTCATTTCACCCCACCTTAAAATTCCTGTTTCGTTTTTTTACAGAATTTCGACTACAGCAGGGTTAGACAAGTTGATGGCTATTGTCGCAAACGTTTGTAGAATAGAAAGTTAAATGTATGAGATCGACGTTAGCTGACCTTTGGCATTTCGTTAGTAAACATCAATCCGATATATTTAACTTTTTATTCTACAAGCGTTTACGACAAAGGACAGCCACTTGTCTCACCCTGCAGTACGAAAATGGACCAGCTTGCCGGTGAAACGCCACACTCTCACAGAATACAAATTCGAGCAAAAGACATTAAAGACAGATATATCACAGAATAAAATATGGACACAAAATCAGCACACTTCCCTCTCCATCAGATATCCTATTCCTACTCAAAAAACGGGCGACGTACTGCTCTGCCGTTGCGAATGTCAATGGACGTCGGTAACTACTTGCTTTTTTGTGCTATCAAAATAGGAATGAAATATGACGCAATACTAACAAGCAATCTCGATTATTTGTTAGTATTGCGTGCGATTTTGAAAACAAGTCCCTCGGGTCTTGCTCTCAAAATAACCATTAGAACACGAACACATACTCAACTGAATGCTGTTTATATTGCTGCATTTAGCCATATAAAGATTTTCCTCTATTATTGAAATTAGTGTTTCATTATCCGACAATAACCACCGATAATGGTCCTGTTTTTGGTCCACTACTGAGGAGTCCTGGTTAAGGATTAAACCACTTTGTAATTTTTACTCTACTACAATAAAAACAAAGATAGTTATGAATTTAACAAGATATATATGTGGTTATGTCTATCTGTTTTTATAGCATTTTAGAAATACTAACTAGCCACCGGAGAGTAGGTGGTCATCGCCGCCATTGACACTCGCAACGTCAAATGAGTTACTAGTACGTTACGGAACTTTTAGATAGGAATAAGATATCTGATGAAGAGGGGATTGATGGAAGGTGGTGGGGCGACGGAAAGGTGGGCCTTCCTTGTAATTCCTAACATACTTGTACTAATCACATAAATAACGTGCTATTTGACGCATCTAAACAATCCGCATGTCATACGGTTTAAAACGTCTTATTAAATCCAATATGGCCGAGTTTATAAATAATCTTCCTACCTTAATAAAAAATTGAAGATACATGGGGCCTGCCCTATATATAAAAAAAAAGGTCTTTAAAAGGACATTCCGCATTTATATATTTTTTTTACATGCAAAAACACTTAGTAAGAAATCATTTCGCGCTTAAAAATTACTCCCCAAAGGGTCATGTCTACAAGATGGACCAAGCCTATAGGGCACTCAGCAAGCCTTTGGAAGATCTATTTCATTAACGCCTTCGATCACAATAAACTTTTAAAAAACCCTGGCGATTTAGTTTCTCTTACTACGTTAAATACATTAAAATATTTAACTTTTAAATAAATCAATATATATATAATATTATTCGTAAATAAGAATAAATTCCCAAAGTTGTATGTAGCTCATACAATATATGAGGTCGCGGAAATGTTCTTTTCATATTTTATAAGTAAAAAGTTACAGTCAAGTCTATTTGGTTGTGCTGTTTGTATCTGACTAGTTTTGATATTATTAAATAGACATTTTAAAAAAAAAAGTAAAAACGGCAAACCGCCATTTTTTTATTGTTTTTCTGTCCACCAAAGTGAGGAAATCTAACGTAGAAATTCGATACATTTTGAAATGTTATTTAAAGAAAAAAACGAAAAAATTTTGTGACATTTATGGATCTAATACAGTGTCGGTAAGAGACGCACAAAACTGATTCAAACGTTTTCAGTCGAGTACTTGGGATGTCAATTACCGGATTGAGCGAGGTTTTATTATCGACCAGTGACGTTTCGCTCTGGTCAACCTGTTACGGATAAAGTCGATGCCTTTTTGGAAAAAGTAGAGCAAGATCGGCGTATTAGTTCTTACAACATAATTGACGAGCTGGAAATTGACCACAAAACGGTTTTGATCCCCTTGAAAAAAGCCAGTTATACCAAAAAGCTCGATAGTTCGGTCTCACACAAGCTCACTGAAAAAAATTTAATGAATCCTGTACTCATTTGTGATTCTCTATTGAAACATAATGAAACCGAAACGTTTTTGGAAAAAATAATCACTGGTGATGAAAAATGGACGACCTACGACAAAAATGTACGAAAAAGTTTACAGTCAAAAGACAAGCAAGCTCCACAGACTAGCGAAACCTGGATTAATTCGCAATAAGTTAACGCTGTGTATGGTGGGTTTTGAAGGGCATTATTCAGTATGAGCTTTTACAACCGGGCAAAACCATCAATTCGGATTTTTAATGCCAACAGCTAATAAGAATCAAACAAGAAGTTGAAAAAGAAACGGCTGGAGTTCATTAACAGAAAGGGTTTGGTTTTTCACCATGATAGCGCCAGACCACACACGTCCTTAGCCACTCAGCAAATATTGAGAGAGTTTGGTCTGGTAATGTTAATGCATCCACTATATAACCTTACACTATATACAAAATGACAAAAAGGCGTTTAAAAAAATTGTATATATTATAATTAAATGTAAATAAAATAGAACAAAAATTATCTTGAATATATATATATATATATATATATATATATATATATATATATATATATATATATATATATATATATATATATATATATATATACGAAAAAACTTTTTCTCCGACCATAACATAACAATTATACGATTTGAAGAAATGTAAGAATTTCTTTTGCACTTTTTTTTGAACACTTTAAAAGGAAGTACAAATATTGTCACGTGTGTCACGCGTGTAAAAATATAATTAAAAAAAACTTTAAAAAACTGAAACCCGACGACTAAAAATGCATAAATAATCTGACTATGAAAAAACGATCTCTAAGTCCCATATGTTCCTTGTACGATTTCATATTGGAAATGCGTCAATATGTCCGAATAAAGCTTTTCTCAAAGCCTAATTTCTACCATAGATTTTGACAACCAATTTTAGATAATCGACCGTAAACGGGTGCCGATGTTTATAGGTGAAATGAATTAATATTTAAGTTTGCATTGCGCGATCTGTGCTTCACTATCAAGGCAATCGATCAAATTGCTTGTACTTATTAGATGTATCAACATAAATCAATTTTTCTAATTGTTATCACTAGCGATTACAGAATTTCGTATTCTAGCAACCCGCACTGAACACGTGACGAACGCTGAAAGTGCCTCAAACTAAAATAAGAAGATGTCGGTAGGATGATAATAATAATATCCACAATATGTATCCTGTCTTGTGAGTCTTTTCAATTTTCAGATTATGATTCCTTTGATATGCGCTTTAAACAGCGTCGTGATCGCGCTACTGTGCGCGTACGCAATCCTGAACTGGTTCACGAGGCGACAACGGGAATTGAGCAAAAACATACCCGGCTTTCCTACACTGCCGTTTGTCGGGAATATTCATCAGCTACTCGGAAATACTGAAGGTATATCAAAAGGTTAATAGTATGGTGGCCATAGACAAGATCGTGTGATCTCGAATGTAAAAAATGTTATCCATAACACATTAATTTCACGTTTTCTCCTGTATCTAGCGCTATTGTGGAAACGAAAATTCATGTTTTTTTTTTAAAAAAGCAATCTATTCTAACATATAAAGTTGAAGAATTTGTATCGTTCGTTGGAAAGCGCAAATCCTGAAGCTACCCGTCCTATTGGAAAAAGACTTTTTGAATTTGAAAGCACAATCCTTTAGAAAGGTTACAAGTTATCTGAATAGCTTTTTTTTTTTTGTTTTATTGTATATAATAATTTTTGGAACTCTTAAGCGGATTTTAAAAGTTCTTTTTGCATTTTGTACCTCAATTCCGAGACAGATTACAAGCTCTCTGAATAGTTTTTTTTTTTATTTGTTTGAACGCGCTAATCTCTAAAATTACAGTCGGATTTGAAAAAGTCTTTATGCTTTATGATAGCACGATTCTTAAGGAAGATTATAAGTTATTTAAATAATACACAATCCTTCGTAATCTATATGAATGTACAAGTCTGAAGAATTTGTTTGTTTGAGAAATAGAATTTAATGCCGAGACCGTGGGATTAAAACCTAAATCGTTATGAAGATCGAAATCGTGCGTAGAACTTAAACTAAAATCAAAAGTGTGACCGGAATCGGAAAAAAGAGCAGAATTGAGAGCGGGACATCGGAATGCACTTAAATTGAATTAAATTTTAAATTTACATACTTTCTGTAGGGCAAATTAATTCACTGCAATGAAAATTCAATCCTGTACAGTGATCAATCAATAAGCATATTCTAGTTGACCTTCGCAATAGCTCTTTATTGATATTTAGTCCAAAAAAAAAGATATAAACAGAACGCATATAGCCATTTGACTAAATAAGTAGATTTAATTAAACAAAACAAAACAATCCTTTAATTTTGTTATTTTTAGAAAAATTCCTTCGCCTGAAAGAATGGTCAGAATTAGCAATTACTCACAACAGCATGAGCAAACTTTGGTTCGGTCCTAACTTAGTATTGGGTAAGTTTACTCACACTAGTCAGCAACACTTCTACGGTCCGAAGGGCACTAGGTAATACGCATTTGCCTAATTAACTTCTGTCTGGGTAAATTCTTGTTAAAGTTAGAAGACTACGCAGCTTCGTGATGATTTGAAAAGCTTCATTAGATAAAAGTCTGTGCTAAACACGTTAAAAATCACAACATTCTTACAACTAAAAAAAAATTATGAATATCTAATTTAATATTTGATTTTTTTTAATAATTCGACAAGTAAATTATTAAAATTATATATTTAATTAGATCTCTAACTAGACAATACGCTACAAAATTTTTAGTATTTCTTCATGTTTTCTACAATTTAACATGTGTAAATTTTTGATCATATCAAATTCATTATAAGATAATCCTGATTATTTTCTAATAACTATTGTACTTTTTAAATAACTGAATGCTATTAGATAATACAACTACATTATCTCAACAATCTATCATACCCGCTTTAGAATGTTCCAAGCCCCGTACTCCAGTTCGATGCTGGTTCCGTTGTCCTTATACACGCATACACAAACTCGCACGCACGAACAATGACAAGTGGATATTAAAACAGTACTGAGAAGTAATACTTCACATTTTCTTAAAATTTGTAAATTTGTTTGAAAAAAGTGATAAATCTTAGACTTAACCCCATTTCAGAACTAAATTTTATAAGACATTCGACAATTTACAGTGATTGTGAAACCGGAGGACATCAAGGCAGTAACGAACGCTTACATAGAAAAACCATTCTTCTACGATCTAGGAAGGCCTTGGCTCGGCAACGGGCTGGTGACGGCGCCCGGTACGATGACCTTTATTGAATAATTACTGAGACTTTTCAACATACATTCATTCATTTTTTTAAAGTACATTGTGGTTTTATGGTGTGTTTGATGAAAAAAAAATTTTCAGCTTCTGTTACATGTATGGAGTGCTCACCCTAGAAATATTTATTTTTGTTATTTAACCATCAAACTAAGTAGCGGCTTATACAAGAAACCTACATTACTAATTTCATCATTATACGTTTTATGGTTTTGGAATAAAATGCCTGTGACTTACGGACGGACGAACGGACAGACGGACGGATGGACATGACGAAGCTATAAGAGTTTCATTTTTGTCATTTTGGCTGGGAACCCTAAAAGTCTAAGCCAATGGGAATACCATAACAGCCTGCGGCCGCGGGTTTTGCTAGTTCTGGGCCCTGTCACCAATCAATTTAAGATATATACACGAAAGTTGACTTTGTTCAAAAAGTCATATATCGCGTAAGCGATAATTAATTAGGATTCCGTAGCCAACGACAAACGGACACCTTTATAGATTTATCATGTCCCTCCGTCCGTATGTCACAATCATGCAACGTCGTTATCTTATAATCGATTCTAATGAAATCGTACAGGTAGGTTTATAGTATTATGCCTTACAGTTACATGAAACAATTATATAAAAAATAAGGTTAACATTCGATACATAATATTGAGGGATTTTTTTTACGCTCTTAAAAATGTGTCCTAAAAAAATATTCCTCTAATTTGTATATTTTATGGTTTATTTCCATTAAAAAAAGTTATTTATGTGTGTTTACCCTGTAACTTTTGAACTACGTATACGTTTTAAGAATATGAAAAAAATATCAGCTTTATAAACTAATTCAACTAAAATCATTTTGAAGAAAACGTGTCTATATTTTTTTTAATATCCACAATATTCAATTGTATACAGTAATATTAGCGGCCTATGTGGACACACACATTGATTTTAATGCAGTTAGTACCTGTTATTCAAATATATATATATATACATTATGCATGGGCACATTATTAATTTTTTGCACAAGTAAGAAGTGATGTAATATCCATTCGAATTAAAATAAATGCAACTACAAGTTCTGCATACTTTCTTCGTTGGTACACAACCCTGGATGCAGGTGTTCGACTCCTACTTTGGTCGGTTTCTTTTTGTTGATACTAAAAAAGGAATTCCTTTTATTAACACTTAATTACTTTTATAATAATTCAATTTTATTTCTCTTTTCATTTGTAAGGCGTCCAACGCACGCATGCAATTTACATATTGTTCTTGATATCGATAAAATACTCAAAAAAATGCTACTATTCAGGGTCGGTTTGGAAAAAGAACATTAAAAAATTGGCCACAACATTCACTGGAAGCATAATCGATGGATTTCAAGACGTCTTCAACCATGAATCGATGAGGCTTACCGAAAAGCTAGAAAGCGAAATAGGGAAAGAACCATTTGACGCTTTGGACAAATACTTGGCCATCGCCACCTTGGAGACTATTTGTCGTTAGTATCGTGATATTTCATATTATTCTATTAGCTAATGGAGTTAGAAATATATTTTCATGGGCTCGTCGTTTTAAATGAGAATGAGAAATATATTTCAATAGTCACTAAAAGATACAAGATCCACCTTGTAAGATAAATTATTTTTTCGGCATAAGTACATAGTCATCAATAACCTTTGCACAGGTATCCGATTGCTTATTTAAGCCGTGGTTTCCATTTTTTAATTCAAATACTTATTCAAAGAATACTTTTTACTTAACATATAAAAATGTAATATTCCGCATCCAAGCTTGCATCCCAACAATAAAGCTAGAATTATATTTCAAAAAACATATTTCAAATACACTGATGAAAAGAGAGTTTTGTTTTTCCTTCTTTGGCATTACAAACGCATGAGTTACGTTTCCATGCATGAGCTAGTTTCATTTTTGGGTAAATTTTTTTATATATTTCTAGGGTATATTTGGGTATATATTTTTAACCATTTAAATTAGTGTACTGTAAAAGGAATACACGACTAGACAAAATATTTTCGATAGAATTGAATTTCAAAACTGTTATTCGGAATCGAAAACGAATTTCGCTGTACTTATTTTTCAAGATAATTGTACTCACAATTTTCGGCAAACTGGTAAAACAGTTTTTTATTTATTAGCGTCGTTATATTTTAAACGAATTTCATGTAGTTTTGAGCTTACGTCTTTCATTTTGAGGCCACGCGCAACACTACTATTTAGTCTTTCGTATGCACTAGTGTTAATTGTCTCACTTCGTTTTGTCATCGATCAGGTGCCCGACATTGGCGGTTTGAACCCGCGGGAACATCCGCCCCTTCCCATCGCGATACGGCCTTAATTGGATAGAAATCTTATATTTAAGGGGCCTATATCGTCACGTTGTCAATTCCGTAAAGGCCAAATTTCTCTATACAGACACACACTTACACAACTATAGATAGTTCCGCCTTACGGCCACCGTATACCCCTGAAATTTTACGATTTCCGTTGACCAACGACTTTGACAAAATCGTGTCTTCCGTTCACGAATGGAGACTGGTGGGCAGTGCTATTACCATTATTATAAAAATAAATAATAAAATTTACATTGCGCAAATTGATAATATAATGAGCGGAATAATTGAAGAAAGTGTCGCAATATGCATATTTTTTAGGTTAAATACATAGTCGATTTTAGTAGAAATGTGTAATTTTTAAACAACTTCAAAATAATAGAAGGAAGTTCTAAATTTACTTATATTTCTTTTATGTTTATTAACTAACTAACCTCTGTCATTTATTACTCGATTTTGAAAAATTCTTCCATTATTTAAAAAAATATACTTCCAGATAAGTCTCATTATTTCCAAAATCTATTTCTGATAATGTGGTTCATGAGGAATTGAGAAGCATCATCAAATATTGTAGGTATACGTGTAGCGATTTTGTTGTAGGCTTTATGTCAAACTTTAAGTGTGTATAAGTACAATTTAGTACTTGCACTCCAAATAAGAATTTAAGGACCCTGAGATGACAATGGACAATGAATTCGGGATCGGAACAGTTTTTCCGCTTGCTCAGTACTAAATATAAGGTAACGCCTGGCCAATTTTATTGACCATAGCTTAATCCACATGCAAAGTATTTGAATTAATTATCAAGTTGTATTTATTCAATAACTAAAAATCGTGAAATAAAACAAATAAAAAAAATGTAGAACCGCCTTAAAAAACATACTTTAATATTTTTTTAAGTAGACTATAAAAACAATAAATTAGATGTTTTCGAATTCGATTTCAGCTAAATCAAGGCAAAAGAACATAATCTATAAACATGAATATGAAACCTTAAATATTGAGTCAAAAAGGAAATCTTCGTCTAACGAGACATAACTGCCTTTAAACAGACTTCAAACACAACTAATCAGTTCTTTTTGAAGTCTGTTTAAAACATTATAAACCTATAAAACTATTTATACGTATCAAGCACCCGTACACCCCTTTTAAGATGTTTATGTTACAATTTAATGAATTTATTAAAATACAGTATGGAAGTAGCGGAAGGCGAATAAAAGCATATACGATATATTTTTAGGGTGCGGTGAGAGTTACTAAGAACCTTAATAATTTGAAGGATTTCAATGAAATTTAGTCTTGAAACAACTTCAACCAAGGAAAAGAATGTAGGCTACATTATTGTTAGAGGTTCATGGTTACGGGTTCAATAAAAATTCCTGAAAATCCTTGTACCAATTCGACTGAAATTTTTATTTTAATTTTCTATTAATTTGGTGGATTTTTGAGCAGTTTGGAGGACTTATTGAGTTACAGTTTAGTTTATTTAGAACTAATCTAGACTGCATTAACTAGGAGCGAGGGTGTGACCGGGCGGTGCGGGAGCAAACGCAAGAGCAAATGTAGGAACAAATGTAGGAGCAAAAGCGGGAATCGCGACCTAACGACTAATATTAATATAAACCTTTGGAAAAGAACGGATTCGAAGGCACGCGAAGATTAAACGGAACAAAAAGTGCGATATTAAATATATTTCGTTTCTCTCCTGCAACAATAAGAATAAAGTCTAAACTCCTTCATAATACCACTAGATGCTTTTCCAACTTGCCGCTAAGAAATAGAAAAACTTTTCAACAATTGGGAAGTTATCGTTTTTCATGAAGTCATACAATATACTACAAATCTTATTAGCACTTTTTTTCTCCCGCACATTGTAGCAAGGCTAATAACGACGACCTTATTACGTAAATTGTAATTTGTGATTACCATTTCAATATTTTTAAGGAAATGTCATGAAATTAACATCATTGCAATCATATCTTACAATGTTATTACGACCCAAAAATATAATTTTATGCTTTTTTTAAAAAATAACTCTTGTTCCAATCATTTTAACAGAACATCTTTTAGAAATTTTGAGTTACAATGATAATAACAATCAGTTTAAAATTGATTTTGTAGTTCAAGAAATACGACTCATATAAATAAATGCAGAAACTCCGTAATGCAATAGCAATATGTTGCAAAACGTTGTAATTCAAGATACAATATCGCTCATATCAAGAGTCGATATATTACGAGAATTGTTTGCGTAATAGTGTAGGATATATTGATATCTTGATATAATTGATTTATATCAATCTTATGATATGATTGATATAAGGTATGATTGATACAAGATAACGACGATCTCACAAACGGCTCCTCCTGGCGACTACGATGAGTTTTTTCGATAAAGGTTTACTTTCCTTTTGTGTTCCCACGGCAAATTCGAAAGAAGGCGAGCGAGCTCGTTTGCTCGGATACTTTCTTTTTATTGCCACAAATTTTATTTCTGGCATAATAAATAAAATAAAAACTACCTTTAAAAACTAACTTAAAGATTTTTTAACAGACTTCACACAACTAATTAGTTTCGTTTGTAGTCGGTTCCAACTAAAGTTAATCAGACACAATTATGTCTCATTAGAAGATTTCCTTTTTCACTCCATTTCATATTCATATTTGTAGATTGTGTGCTCCTTTGTTATGAAGCAGTTTCTTTTTTCATGGTATCATTTTTGCCAACGAGGACATCATTTAGAACTTGGATATGCAGTAATTACCTAATAGGTACTTTTAGGTAAAATGCTTTAACTTGAGAACAATTTCACACCATGCCACTTCTGTCCGTCTGTGGCAGAAATTTTTTATAGAAACATTTCATATAAAAATTAAACATCGGCAATTAGACAATTCCACCCTTGCTCCTTGTTTATACCAGTCTCGTTACGCAAGTTTAAAAGCGAATTTTGAATCTTAATTGTTCTTAACATTTCCTTTATGAACAAGAAAAAACTGAAAATGCCATCCAAATTGGTGGAACTATAATGATTTTTACTATTTTTTTATTGAACCCTTAACTATGAAACTTGACAAATAATGTAGCCTAGATCCTTTTACATGGCTTAAGTCAAATTCCAAGCCAAATTTCATTAACATGACTCGAATTATAATGGTGCTTATTAATCTCACAGAACACAACCATGGAACCATAAGCCACTTTAAACGTTCTCTTTGTGCTAATAAGAACAACTTGTGTTAATTTCAACGAAATGGATAAAAACTATAAGGATTCTTAATGATACTCATGGAACCTTAAAACGTACATTTTATTAGCTTTTAGCTATTCTCCTAGTAAATTTTATTAACATCGGCAAGACTATAAAAGTTCTTAGTAATTGTTACCGAACACCGAAAATGTATCGTATATTTGTTCATTAATTTTCAGCCGTCATTAAACCAATGTTTTTGAAATCGATTAAATAGTAAGAGATTTAAGTAGTTCTCACGGAATTTTAAAAATAAATGGTATATTCTATCATTGATTCCCGCCAACTTCTACACTAAATTTCGCTGAAATCGGTTAAAGACTATGAATTCTTAATGATTCTCAGAGAACTTTAAAAATGTATCGTATGTCCTTTCATTGGTTTTTTAACTTCCTCTGTACCAAATTTTATTGAAATCGGTTAAACAAATATGTTGTTAGTAATCCTCATAGAACCGTAAAATCACGATGAAAATGTTCGAATAGCTTTCGCCTACAGTTCCATCCATGTGGATATAGAATGTATTCTTACAATTTTCAGATTGACTGATGGAGTATGTTTATCGTGATAGCAATCCCTCTCCTCATTCCTGACTTTGTCTCTACTACCACTCCCGATCTCAATGCCGGATCCAACTCTAATTCCTATGAATTCTTACCAATTTTAAGGTTTTTCAATTATCACACAGATACTCTAACATTTCCGGTATAGAAAGTAAGCTAAATGAAGCTACATAGGATTTTCTGCCTTCCAGTGAATTGCGCTACGTGATCGGTTCAACCATTTCGAAGATATTTCAGACAAACGGTCAGAAAAAAATATATAAATGGTCATTTTCCTTTATACAAACTTTGTCCTGATAATTATGACCGCCACAAAAAAATTAATCCGGAAAATCAGTCGAGCCGTTTTCCAGTAATTCAACAACTGGTTCTAGAAATATAAGAGTGGTCTAGTAACTACGGGATGAAAAAAATAGGCACATTTGATGGCTGTTACAGAAGAATAAACAGATACAATAAATAAGAAGAATAAAGTTGATAGTGTAAATTTAATTCAAGGAAATAGCCGAATCACATAAGAAGAGATTTTATATATACGGCATATTTTATAGGGAAATGTGCGTTAAGTTTTAAATGGGCTCTGGCCCATTTAAAACAGACTAACCGTTTTGACCGCCTTAGGCCGTGTAGTACCAGCCGCTCCCTTGTCACCACCGTTTAATATCGCTTCATGTTCGCATCAGTACGTTGTCCACGAATAACCGCCCCTAATGTCTGGCCGCTCTAGGCCTTGTCCCACTTTGCCTTGTGGGAAATCTACCACTACATCTTCTGATCAAAGAAGATGATAGACAAGCATAAAGATCGAAGAAAATCAGCGTTGTATTTCCTAATGGGCGCCAGAAGTTTTGCTGCTGTGAACAATAAACGACCAAATATCGGTCTCCGTGGACTACTATTTTATGGCAATAACGTATCGGCGTACTCGGAACTCAAAATTAAGAGATTATCTGAACAACATTTCGGGTGAAGTTATTGGTCACCCTCACTACAGCCCCGATTTGACACCATGGAATTTTTTTTTTTGTAAAATCAACTCATGGAAAAACACATTCCTTCGTCAAAATATTTTCTGACTGCATTTGAGAAGGCAGTTGAAGAGGGGTCTGATACGGAGTAGAAAATATGCTTCAAAACTGGTTCAAACATATAAATCAATATAAATATATTCTTTCATCTACACTTTATATAGAAGCCTATAAACATTTCGGTGATAAGGTATATTAAAAAAATAATAACTTTCTGAGTTTCCTACATATATAATCCGATTTTGGAGATGACTTTTTATGTCTGTGATCGGTGCTGTTATGTTAGAATTTTCTTCGCAACGAAACGAATTTGCAACGGTCAGAGTTCACCAAAATGCACACCCAATTATTTATAATCGGATGTGTATTTTGCATAAACGAGACAATTTTTCCAGTATTGTTTATCAATGACCTCTAAATCATCCTTTTTATCCATTTCATTTATTTAATATGAAATCATTAATCTAATACTAAATAATTCAAAGCACGTTAATAAGAAATTATGATAACTTTTGCTGGTGCTGTGTGCATATTTCTACCATGCCGCTGTTGGACAAAATAACCAAAAATTTTTATAGATTTTCAAGAGCCCGTTCTGCTGAAATCTAGGAATGTCACAGAGTCTTACGCAAATTATCAATTCTTACTTATTCTTTCTATAAAATTAATCGGACTCTTACCGACTAAAAGAATTCCTTTAATAATGCTATTAGCCTGGAAGGTTACACAAAACTTAATTGAGCCAAAATTTTGTAAAATGATGTAGTGGAAAAGGACTCAAAGAAAGGACGGAAAAATTCCATTAAAAATAGTTCCAAAATGTTAAAGTATGCTAATGTGAATTATTTAAACTAAATGCGAACCATATGCACTAATAATTAAATACATAAATTATTATTCAAGATCAGTGTTATACTTAACTTTATATTCACAATCTTGTTCATTCAATTAAAGTATTAAGTTTATAGTACAATTATAATAAACTAATATATCTCTTTTCGCATTACTCAGAAACAGCCTTGGGCATTAGTGACATATCGAACGGCATCATCAACTCAGAATACTACAAAACCTTCAACAGGACCCTGGAACTGCTTATCAGTCGAGGGTTCAACGTGTTTCTATATCCAGAATTCATATATTCCCTAACGGCACAGTACAGAGAATTCAAACGGTGCCTTAAAATACTCCATCACATATCTGAAACCGTAAGTAAATGTCGAAATTTGCAATGATAGATAACAGTCTTATAATCCACGAAAACCAAAATCGTCTATAATTTATATTATTTCTGTATTAAAAAAAAACCATACTTATATTTCTTCTTGAAAAAAAGCTTCATAATGTTAGTACGAAAATTAAATTCACATACTTGCTTTCTTTGTTTTCAGGTGATAGCGAAAAAGAAGCAAATGAAATCTGAAGAAAAAATACATGTATCACACGTAATAGGTAAGTGAAATGTACCTCTAATTTCCATATAAATAAGTAAGATTTGCTTTATGTATTTATGCAAAACCTGAAAAAATACCTTTAAATCACCCCCCTTTAAATAATGATTTGCTTGGAAGTTTTGTCTTAACTCTGGGTTAAAATATATATATTTTGTCTTATTTTTAACACATTTAACGCCTCATCCACGACCTTCTTTTAAATTAGTGTTTAACAAATAGTCACTTTTCGATTTTAGTTGCAAAATCAAAATACATTTGAAAAATGATTTTTTGTCAAAAGCTAACAAAATTGAATAGAATGAATAAGTATAATAGTGACAATTAGGTATTGTGGCGTAGACATAATAAGTAAGTATGCGGTAAATACAGCATATGTACGAAACCATGAAAATAGTTCTGAAAAGAACTTAACACATTCGCTAAAACTAACAACAGCTCTGAAAAGAGCTACATCATCGATTGCTACACTATCTTCAGCACGTGTTAGCCCCCCGCCACGCCCCGCACGCCGCTCCGTCTTCATGTTTCAGACGCGTACTTGCAGGCATTTATCAGAAGTTTTACTGAAAACATATTCGAAGCCCGAAATAGAAGCTTCAACTCCAGAAGCGAGTAAAAGTCGAAATATAATGATAAAGAAATTATCTCAATGATATTATTATTTGACATTGCCAATGCATGTTAATAGATAGATATTTTTAGCGAAATATTAATAAACGGAATTAGCGACGCACCGCGCGCAGCTACGGCCATACTTGGTTAATTAGAGAATTAATTAACTAGAGAAAGTCGCTGAGAGTCAAATGATGGAGCATAACGCTTTTTTTTCTTTGTGTGACAATTTCTGACAACTAACACATTCCACAAACCCCGTAAGCGACTTCGTTCCAAAAAGAGTTAACCCATTTGAACTGTTAAATTTCTAAGCAAACAAAGATTTAGAACCTCTTCCACTATCATCTTCTTTTAGACCTTTCGTTAAAAGTCATTAACGAAAAGTCACTTTTAAATTATTATTTGTTTCATGTTCTCTTTTTAACTGTTGTTTATGCTAAAAACTCTTAAAACGAGGACGTGGAACGCACAATGAATTTCAAAAATTGCTTTTTGTTAAAAGTAAATTTAAAAGAGAATAGTGAAAATGGTCTTTAGTCTCGCTTACTGATGGTAATAAAATATCATTTCCAGAAGAAAATCCACGTACGAAAACCTTCCTAGACATTCTTTTGGAACTACGCGAGGCAGACGATAAATTGACTTACGAGCAAATCCAAGCTGAAGTCGACACAGTTATAGTCGGTGGACAAGAAACCACCGCCACTACACTACACCACATTCTAATCCAACTGGGAAAATTCCCAAATGTTCAGAAGCGACTCAGTGGAGAGTGAGTCACCTTCATAAACTGTTAAATGAATAGCTGGATCGTAATATTTTAGCTCTATTGAAATTTCGTAGTTACATCACCTTTAGACGCTATACATTCACAAACGTACTACTACGTTTTTCTATGTACTTACAACTTGTTATTGAAGAATCACTTAAAAGGTAAAAAAAAAAGCTTTGGCTTTAATCATAGTACCAAATAAATAAATACTAAGTGTCTTTTATAAATACTGTCGACATCCATGGCTGAAATTCATAGGTTTCTTTTTGGATATGTCATAAAGTGTTATGGCAAGTTTCTAATTCTATGAAGAGCACAACTGTGTTGTTACTTTCTTTTAATAATACTGTGTGTGTTCATTGACGGGGCAAGACGTTTTGAAAATGAAACTTATGGAGTGCTATAAATCTCATGTTCGTGTATTGTTAAGATATTACTAGAAACAAAAGTTTAAAGCGGCCGCAGCAGCAAGGAAAATATGTGAAATTAATGGAGAAAATACAGTCAATGAGCGGACAGCACGGCAATGATTTAATCGTTTTAATGATGAAGATGAGGCGCTAGTATATCATTCGCACACGTGTATGGGATGTTGAAGCTACAAAAAAGCATTAGAAAACCCACGTAGTACCATCACTCGCCGATTTTATCAAAATCCCTTGAACCGTCTAAAAACCATACATCGTCACTTAAAATATTTGGGTAAGGTCTGTAAAAGCTGCTGGGTAACGCCTCACGAATTAAACGAGTACGTATTAACATAAAGGAAACGTCGAGTAGAAATGTGCAAACACTTCTTGCCCTGCCAAAACATGATTGTTTTATCAAACACATTGTTACCTACAAAGAGAAACTGATTTATGTAAACAATTCAAACTCGTAAAATCAGTGGTCACACAAAGGACTATTACCTGAATCTGTTGTAGACAAACATTGATTCGAGCCGAAAATCTTATTATGCTTCTAATAGAATTATAAACGTTTAGTGTACTTCTGAAATAATTCTAGATGAACGAATCGTAACTGTCGCGAGTAGCAAATGACACGAATGAATGAAATTTTACTACAGAAATATCTAGGTATAGTAAACCGAGAACGGGCGCATGACAATGCTAAACCATGTACTGAGAAAGTTAGAAGGGACAAGGTCTAAAAAACTTGATGGTATTAAACTCCTACTGTATCTACCAGTTAGTCCATTGCACCGATAAACTACTATTTACTCGGATCCATGACAAAATTCTTTCGTATAAAAAGATTTAAACCCACAGATGTTCAAGAAGCAGTGCAGCATTTCTTCGCATCTAAGCCCAAGGAATGCTTTTAGCAAGGTTTCACGCTACGTCCATAAGCCACGAAATTCGCCCTGACGGTGAATCGCCGTGCCGTGGCAGTCCTTCGTTATCACATAACACTGTTTTCCACCATGGAAATGCAGAAGTTCCGTTAAATTCTTGGATTAATGCGGTCCATTATTAATTGGATTAATAATGGACCGCAAAACTGTAATTGCCTTGTAGATTCTATATCGACGTATTTGAAAAAGGAAGCGTAACCGAATACATTGGGTTCCTTCGATTAATTAGAAAAGATTATAATACTGCTATATCAAGGTATTTACCCCCTTAAGACAAGTCTTTCAAGCATCAGGTTGATAACGCCTTTGGTATTTGATTCCATTTAAATTAAAGTACATCTCACCTGTTCGAATGTTCGTGTGACTTGTCGTCAAAATGGCTATTCGCCGCGCCGTTACAAAGCTCCTGTCGGGTCGCACACGCCACCGTGCAAGAAATCGCCAAGCGGAACGCAATCTGCCGGCCGTCCGCTGCGTGCCGCGGCGTGCCGCGGCGGCCGGCGGCGGCCGGCAGCGGATTCGCCGTGACAGGTAAAGGGCGCGGCGTACGAAAACTCTAATGCAACTCGACACACGACTGCAGTGTACGGTAATTCGTCGTAGCGCAGAATACAGTGAATTTCGTAGCGTGTGAAAAGTAGCTTTAGAAAGTTTACTGAACGTTGAGCCAAGACTATATTTAAATAGGTTTTCTTTTTGTGTAATTATTTAATAACCAAATAGATCATTAAAAACTAACATTTTTTAACAGTCACCTTAACATAAAGCTACCTTCTACAAGGGAGATGTTTTTTCGAAAATTGGCTTTTTTAATTTTTACTTGACTATTTTTTCCTATTTCTTCCCATTTACCAGGCGAACACTATTAGACCGATTGATGTAATAACCGTATTGAAATAAAATCCTAGATTATTTTTGTCTAATTTCCTAATGCGATCATACATTTGGTCGTTTTACCAACGACTGGAAGTGTAGACTGCTAATTTTACAAATCACGCATTTCGCAAGCTATTCAATGTCTAACCCAGATTATTTGTCGTGCCGTTTCTTTTGTTACATGCGTAAACTTTCATGGACACCCGGCGCCTAGGAATAGCTGTCCGTGTTAAGCCGGTCCTTATAAACTTAGTTCATGACATTATATTTATGATACAAGTGTTACAAACTTGTATCATAAATACAACTGATCCCAGCGGAAACCCATTACCATATTTGCATTTTTTTTCCATTATTATTATTAGATTTTCAGAAATTTTCGGAGCGATGGAGCGTCCGGTGACAAAGGACGACCTATCTAAAATGCGGTACTGCGACGCCGTGATCAACGAGACGCTGCGCCTCTACCCGCCCGTACCCGTGATAATGCGTTACGCCGATCGTGACTTACAACTAGGTCAGCATTTCACCATGAATCCTCAACTTCAACCTAATCCGAAGACAGTGCATTACGTATTGAATCTAAAATTATTAATAGAATTTAACATCAGTTACATACGCTATCTTGCAGACGGCTGTACAATCCCAAGAGGCGCCACGTGCGCCATCAGCGTCTGGGGCGCCGGCCGCGCCGCTTGCTGGGGCGCGGACGCCGACCAGTTCAGACCTGAACGCTGGTTCGACACTTTGCGCTTGCCACCGCCATCGGCATTCTCACCTTTCAGCTACGGTAGACGGTCTTGCATAGGTACGCCGGCGTACTGTTTTAATCGCTATCAGCAAAATTGCAAGGTGTTCGTGTTCCGTGATGATACTTTTAGGATTTGCACGTTGACACGCGTATACGAATTCTCCGTTTGTGTAGCGTCAAATCAGTAAATAAGCGTATGATCAAAATTTAGTATGACATATATCAGTTCGCAGTAACAGGAAGACACGGAATTATTTCATAAATAATCCTTTCTACTGTGATGAAATAAGGTAAGGTTCACATAAACATAAATTTGCCAACGCAACGTATTAAATGAAGCATAAAATTTCGTTCTTCTCTTTCTTAATTAATTAAAAAAAAAATTATACGTCGCAATAAAAAAAGTCATCTACATAACTTTTGAATGTAGGTCTGTTTTTGGAAATGTTCGTTAAAGCACTGTGCGTACAGATAGGTCTGGATATGGAACAATAGTATCATTGTTAGAGTTAAAACACCTGCACTAACATTTGACAATAGTTATATGCAGTTATTGTGCTAATCAGAACTCCGGAAAATTCACTAATGTTCAATCAAAAGAAGGTTTGCATCATAATCTTTTAATCTTTATTTATGTAAATTGAATCTATACCTCTATTTAAATAGAAAAATATACACAAATATAAATTCATCGTTTTCATAAAATCCACGATACTATAAGAAGTAAACTAAATATTTCAAAATTGTTTTCTCTAGCGAATATGGCAATAAAACACCTGTTTATTTTCCTAGGCAAAAGATATGCAATGGCGTTGATGAAGACGATCCTCGTCCACTTGCTGAGAAGATTTAAGTTCGAATCGGAAGACAATGAATTAGAATTCAAAGTGGATATTGCGTTGAGAACAACACGCGGCCATCTCATAAAAGTCCAGTCGAGAAATTAGATTAAGAATTGCGGAGATCATGTTTCAGTTTAAAAACATTTCTATGGCTTAATTTCTCCATACGTAGTTAAGTGAAAGGTTGTGTAACAAATAATGTAATAGCAACACATAAAAGCTAATAAAAAACGTTTTTTATCGTACATATATAGTTATCTAAGTATCTCTATGATTATATAATTTTCTCTTTTTTGTGTCGTACCCTCGGAGGCGTTTTCCGCGCTTTAAATTTTAGATACTTAGTGTGTTTTAATTTAAAACGCCTAGCAAAAGTTTTTGTTAAAAACCAAACTTCAACTGCAATTGGGGATAATGTACATGAAACTTAAGTTTAAAAGCAGTCTCGATAAGTCTACGATAGACATTGAACACTGCTATTAAATATTTAAAATAAAATATTTGAACTGATCTGTAGTACCTATAAATTCCTAGGTTGAACAATCTGACAGTCCAAAATTTTACATAAGGTAATGTACAAATCTCAAATTTCATTTTATAAAGGGATGTAGTAGCCAACAATAAGGCCAAAGTGTCTAATGAGCACTTAAATTTCTGATACAGACATTTTAATACTTAAAACAGATCTATTACAAATAACTGCATTAGATGGCTTAAATAATAGATCAGACCCAAAATTAAATGAAATTAGGTTTGTAGCTAAAACATTTTGTGGTGCTAACCTTGAGGCTTAGGCTAAATAATTGATAAATCAAATCAAAAATGTCTTTATTTCGTATAGAATTACGCTTGAAATACTTCATTATTATATTGACATTACCACCCGTGCTTATTCACGTTGAAAAGAATGACCAAGAAACTCAAGGTTTGTCCATTTTTAGTCAAAGATACAGGATAGATTAGTCAATAAAACTAGTACAACATGTGAAAATTACACGAACCAACTTGATAGTCGAGCAATTCAATAAAACGGCTTTTTTTCATTAATATATTCAGATACGGCGTAATGGCCGTAACTTTTTTTAATCATAGTTTTAAATCCATAAAATGACAAATTTTTAATTTCAACTGTGACCTTATTATAAAAGCGCACACTTTGCCTCTTACATGGTTTATTAACTTTACTGAGTTACGGTTCTTTTTTTATACATAAACGCTGTGTCACTACCCGTATTAATAAGCCCTTTCTAAAGAGATGAAAACTATCAACTTTAGTTTTATATACAAATAAAGTGATCTTAATGTAGCTACCACGTTATTCATATCATTACTACAAAAGGTTATTTCATTCAACGCCAAAATAATAAAATATTTTAAAAGAAAACGTATTTCTAAGCCATGGATTACCCCAAGTCTGTTGAAAAGTATTCAAAATATGGATTACTTACACAAAAAATGCAAACGCTCGCTTGACAATTAAATCTACAGGTATTAGATCCAGAAATGTTTATTATTGTCCTCTTAAAAAAGTTAAGCAAGAATACGAATAAAATTAATTAAACCACGCAACTCGCGATAACAAAAAACTCCGGGAGCTAATTAACCGTGTTACTTAAAACTTTAAGCCTAAAAGACAGCCGTCGAATTAATATACAATGACCAAAATAGCGATGACTTTAACCATTTCTTGGCCACATCGGAAAACACCTAGCGTAGAAACTTATTTCGAATTGTACTGCCCCTTTATTTATCAATCAAATTAATCTATCACCATTCTAATCGATGGTCTTACTGTCTACAGACCACGAAGAATGGAGTCACCATAATAAGTCTTAAATGCACAGGTGGTTGGGGTAACGTTTCTTCAAATTTGCTATACAAATTAAAAACCTTGTTGTTCCATCATTGGCTCACATTTGTAATTTATCTCTTTCAGTACTTGTATTTCCTGTGCCTCTTAAGAATTCTATTATACGTTCTATTTTTTTAAATGCGATAAGTAATTATCGACCCATTTCTATACTTCCTGCCATCTCTAAAATCTTGGAACGCTTAGTGAATAATAGATTAATCAAGTATTTAGAAATGAAAAGTAGTATATTTACAAAATTAAATTTTACATGTATTTTTGGATTTTACAAAAGCTTTAGATATTGTTTGTATTCCCCTACTTTTGTAGAAAACGAAGTCCTTAGTTATTAGAAGTACACAATTATAATTATTTGAGGATTATTTATCTTCACGCTCACAATGTGTTCAAATGGATAATCGCATAAATGATGACCTTTCTGTGACTTATGGGATAATATACTCCTTTATATGGGGAGTATACTGGGCCCTACTTTATTTCTTAAATATATTTTCGATCTTCGCCAAATAAAATGTATAAATAGAAAAATCATAACCTTTGCCTATGACAATAATGGTTTTTAGTTCAAAAAGTTGTGCGACATTATTTTAAAATGCACAATCAGGATTAAATTCAGTTTGTGTCCTAAAGAAATAATATCTTGACTCTAAGTCCAGAAAAAATTATATATATAGATAATAAACTATATATTTTATTAAAAGACTTATTACATCTGATTTTAATCATCCCACTTTAAAGGCATACATTCATACCCTCATTTTTTTTATTTTAAATTGACGGACCAAAACCCCCATGCTGACTCAAAACGGGTTGAGGGCAGCTGGTGACTGTCTTCATCGATGCAATGACAAGTTCCAATACTAACCGTTTATCGTATGCTCGAAGACAGACTCCAAAACAGCAAACCGTTTAATTTGACTTAATTTAAAAACTCATCAGTCGATTCGCCACCGGTCAGGAGCGAGCATTGACAAGACTGCCGTTACAAGGCAATGCTTTCCGACGACAATTGTTTCTGTAAAATTAATGATTGCTATAAAAGTTATTCAAGATTTCACCATTCAAACAAAGCTGCCACAGATTAAATTCATATCTCGGGTAGAACGAAGAAGCCATGTCGCGACATCCACACGGTGGCCGTAAAGACGGTGTAACGCCACCGTGGAAAGCATTATACATAATTACCTCCGAAGGTACCTCTTCAAGAGTTTCTCAAATGGAACGTGGCTTGCTTGTACAATGACCATAATGTGAAGCGTACACTATTTTATGTCGTTGCTACTATTTTTATCGTATTAGATTGAAAGTTAAATATGAGCCCACAGACAGTGCCAACAGGGTTCGCGAAAAAGGCATATCTATCAAATGTTAGTCACAACTACGATATTGTTTATCTATTTAAGGTTGTTTATATCATATTCAAATTCAAAATATCTTTATTTCGTAGGTTATAATATAACACTTGAAATACGTCATAGCATTTAAAGAATTTATATTTTTTTTAATATTACAACCTTTTTTTAATTACACTCATTCGTAAGGTAGTCATCCTTCAAGAAGAACGAGCAAGAAACTCCTCAAAATATTCAGATATTATATAAGGCCCTTTTGTGCAAAAGTGTTAGTTTAGTAAATACTTTAAATTTGTATATCCTGAGGAATCTTAATGAACATGCGCACACAGTTCCCCCTAAATGAATTCGTGACCCTATGCAGTCGACTAACATGTAAACAAATTTTATTTTTATTTTTATTCTTTTAATTCTGTCTGTCACTGGTTTTATTAAAACATTCTAATATTTCTCTAATATATATTAAATTTCGAGAAATAAATTGTGATGCCACAGTTAAAAATCCAGTTTCTTTGAACTTACTTCTAAGAGAAACACGAGGTCCCAGCCCGTAATTTGCGCGAATGGTCCGCTTCTACAAAACAAAAATTCTGTGAACATCAGCCGCGTGTCCCCAAAACAGAATACCCTATGATATCAAGCTATGGAAACAGCCAAAATAAAGCGAACTGGCGGTTTGGATATCGGACACATTTCTTATTTTTATAATTACAAATGCAGCAGAGCTAAGTATTTTCGCCAACGTATCGATATGGGGACCCCATTGAAGTTTATTACCTAAAGTAAGATCTAGCAATACAGTAATGTCAACAAGCTTTAATTCCTCGTTTCTTATTAAAATAGAACCAGATCCATTTTTTACATTCGGAAGTGAGAATTTTACACATTTTGTTTTGTTTCTATTAAGAAGTATATTATTTACATTAAACCATTTTTCAAGTTTGGAGATAGCAATGTTCATATCATCGTAATCGAGTGGATGTCTTATAACTTTGAATAATAAAGAGATGTCATCTGCAAACAGTATTATCTCATAAATATATATACATAAACAATGATAACATATTAATTTGAATAAAATTAAACGATATATTCTCTGGTGACTTGAACTGGTTGTTTTGTACAAAAATGAGGAATGTAAATCAAAAAGTGTTTTTTGTACCACAGTTGTCGAATAATTGGCAATAGTTTATAATATGTGGACTAAAAATTGGTGATTTAATTAATGGTGAGTGAATTGACTCATCAAATGCGTCCTGTACGCCGATGACCAAGTAATCCTTTCTCTAACGTTTTACGAATTGCGGCGGACGATAACTCAAAAGCGCCATTCTATCAAAAAACGTGATATCACAATCAATATCGCCAAATCTAATAATCACAGACTGTGAAAAAATCAGAAACATAACTAAAGTAATATCTTAATTATTAACCTATACTGTTTAATGACCCATATGAGTTGCTTGTTTACGAATTACTATCTATAAGCTTCGTGGAGATATTGAAAGGAAAATTTAAAAAATGAATCGAACATGGCTCTGGATTGTTATAAATATCTTAAGTATTTTTCAATAACTACATAAAATTATATACTAAAAACTATTAACTTATTGCGGTTATTGCGAATTGCTAAGCAGTTTCCCAACCTACCAATATCGAAATTTATGTTTACGGAAAAAGAAAATGTAATCACAATCGATACTACAAAGATATCATATCTGTGAAATATGCTTGAACGAAATAAGTTATAATAATACTAATGTGTAGAGAGGACATGAAAAAAGATAAATTAATTAAATTGGAAATCTTTGACGCAACCAATTGTTGAATCGGTTCCGCCATAGAAATCCGCCAGAATGTAGGAAAAACAGAAATATTTTAAAATTTCCATTAAGTAAAGAATCCCGAACTGTCCAGCATTCGCGTGAACGATGGTTGGTCTAGTCAAGGAACGTAAAATTCAGCAGTTTCGAAGCGGTAACGATCCGATCCCGGTGATGTAAACTTTGCGGAATGACTGTCGACAGGTGGAGTGGAAAATTTTCACTCGAAACTTTTTAAAACGAAACGTAACCGCCCTCTGCCGGCGACAGTTGGAAACGGTCATATTTCATTATTTGAATTTTGACTAAAATTTAATCGGTCGCTTCCAAGTGTAAAATGTATATCGTACATCGGCGAAAGAACAACTAAAACCTACTACGATTTATCTACATACGCAATTATTGTATTACCCTTATTGAAAACGTAACACGAATGAAAAAAACATATTTTTTCAAAAAATTAGAGGATCACAATAAGATTGCAAACTACGACTCTTTTAAATTTCCTATTACAACCAATTCGCAAAATTATAGGTAAAGGGAAAAAAAAGGATATCACAAATTTACTTTGTCGATATCACATAAAGGAAACATTTAGTGTAAGCAAGAACACGCTTATTACAATTCTAGTAAATAAAATAGTAGAGTCAAACAATATTGAAGCAAAAGTGATGTTACTGTTCCGTTGTTTATTATATCAAAGATATGACACACATAAAGATATTGTCATACTCGCGAATACTTTTGAACAATATTGGCACGTTTTTAAATGCTCACGAAGACACTATTTACAATAAAGCTTCGTCCAAAAACCAGCTTACCTGTCTGAGATACGTTATGGGTGCACGCAAAACTTGAAGTAGAGGCACTATATTATACGGTTTCTGTCATTTGAAAAGCTCATCAAATTTTCAATTAACTCTAATATATGGAAACGATTGTCCAACAATAAACCCAACTGTGAAATAAAATGGATATGCAAAGAAAAAGAAAACTTAAGATACTCCATATAAATAATTGACTGTACTTCAATCAATTGTATACGTGGGTCAATACAAAAGTCATTAGAAAATCAAAAAGTGAGCAAACTAGCAACTTATTTTTATTATTATTGTTTTTCAAAATAGTATCCGTTGCTAGCCATACATCGCTGCATTTGATGGAACCACTGAGAGAAACTCTTTGCCCACTCGCAATTGTACAGGTCGCTTCGACAGCCTTTTCATATGCAGCCACTGCTTCCTCGGTGCCATAAACCACTTTCCTCGAAGATTTTCTTTTATTTTAGGAAATAAATAAAAATCGCATGGTACGAGACTGGGGCTGTAAGGCGGGTGAGCCAGTATTTATCTAAATAACATCCCTAAATTATTAGTCACTTATCTGACGGTATGCAGTGAGGGGTTGTCTTGATGAAGGAAAAACCTAATACGAGATTGTTTTTTCCGAGCTTTATCCAAAACAAGACAAACAACTGTTAATGGTACCGTATGGAGTGACTGCTTTATTTTATCTTCTAAAACAATTGTTACGTCATTCCGAAGAAAGAGGCCACCATCTTTTTTCCGACGCTTAAACCTCATTTTAGTTTAATATACAACTCCTCGAAAGGAAACACCCACTGATCAGATACCTTTTGGTTTCGGGATAGTAACAGCAGATCAAACTTTCGTCACCTGTAACTATGCCGTATACAAGGATCAATCCTTGATCCCTTTCTCTTTTTAGTATATATTAACATTTTAATAGAGACGCCTTGCTGAAGATGTTCATAATATAATACTGTTTGCAAATGACACCATTGTTATTTAAAATCAAAAGACAACAACTTGCTTATGACGTTGTGAACATTGCTATCTCGAAACTAGAGAAATGGTTTACGGTAAATAACTTACTTTTTAATGAAAAGAAAACGAAGTGCATAAAATTTATGCTTCCAAATGTAAGCCATAGATGGGGAACTATTTTAAAATAAAACCAGGAATAGGATCTTCTTGAGACTGTTGTATTCCTGGGTATTACTCTAGATAAAAGACTTCAATGGGGTCTTCACATTGATAAGTTGGTGAAAATGCTTAGCTCTGCTGCATATGCAGTTAGCGTTTTGCTCTAGGAACATATCGCAAATGTACATGGAATTCCCGTGCTGCAGAAGCGGGCCATTCAGGTGATTTATAATTTGGTGCCTAGAGTATTAGTAAAGAATAAATGTGAAGAAATTGGATTCTTAACTTTGGAATCTCAGTTTGTATAAAAAAACTTAATATGTATAAAAAAGAATACAGAATTGTTCGAGAAAAATAGTAGTCATTACTTTAATGAGAGGAATAAACATAACATTTATTTTTATTGCTCTTATTAGAAAACATAATTTTAATAAGAGAAATAAAAATAAATGTTTACCTTTCAGTCGATTACATTAAATCACAAACTCGTTTATGGAGCTCTGTGTGCACTTATTCAATAAGGTCCCTGTAGATATTCAAAACTTTTAAGATATTTATTAAACAATAACTTGGTAAAAAGGGGATTATAAAATTCCCGATTATTTTGAGGACAAAAATTCATGGATGTGGTTTATATTTTTATATAATACTCTTGTTATTTATTGTTATTGTAAACAATTCAATTTATAAAGAGCTACCCTCAAGTTTCTTGCTCGTTCTTCTTGAAGGATATCTTCCTTTTGAACGAGTGGTGGATTTATACCTTAATAAAGTAAATTCATATTACAATGAGTTTATTTCACGAGTTATGTATAACCTATGAAATAAAGAGATTTTTGGATTTGAATAATAAGTTTCACACATTCGACTTATAGCTTGCAATAAATATCGCAGAATTAAAAAAAAATGTGACTAGTACTTTCGTAAAAGTTTTCATCTTTAAATACCTTCACAATTTATCTTTAAAATTTATGTAATTCATGCTGTTTTATGAAGGTAAGAACATTAGTAAACAACTATGGAAGCATCACAAAGTCGCGCGCTAAGTTTGTTGACTATCGAAGGGTGTCAATATAAAAAAATTAAATACAAGTTTTTTGTATTCAAAATGTCTTTGTTTTTTAGTTCATAATACAACACTTGAATAGTGTCATAACAATTACAGAATACAGTATTTTAAAATTATCACTCGTTCGCCAAGCAGTTGTCCCTCGAAAAGACCGAGGAAAAAACAAGAGGGTAGCTCTTTTCAAACTAATATTATATAGAACTAGGTGGCCCGTGCGAACACTTCGCATCGATAATGGTCAGTGACGTAATAGAATAAAGTAGAAATAAGTAAATGTAAATATTTATTAATTTTAAATATTTTGCTTTAAAAAATAGTAACAAAATTAGTCTTATACTAATATATACACGGTATTATAGACGTATTTTTTCTTTTTATATATGTTTCGTTAAATAGACATTTCCTACCGAAAAAAAACACCTTAGAGAAATAGTGTATAAAGAAGCTAACAGATGGCTTTAAATAAAATTTTTAAAATGCTAATTTAACGGAAATAAACTGAAATATATCTGAACTTATTTTTCGTCATTAGAAGAAAAAATAATCTTCAAAATGGCATGTCAAATATTAAGTTCGACAATGTATCAAGGGAGATATTTCATACCAACAAAAAACACCTTAGAAAAACAATATTTACACAAAATGACAATCATGGTCAGAATCATAATCGTAATCAGAAAAACGAATTTGTGGGAGGTTGAGTAGGTTATGTCCATTTATCCCCTAAATATTCGGTAATTGTATAATACTCTTTTTTGCGAGATATTTGTTTAATTAAAGACTTTAAATTTGTATAAAAACATTTTTTTTATTTATTTAATCCTATATATCGAGAGGTAGTTGCGTGAAGATTCTACATACAGATCTCTACATAAGAATATTTAAATGATTATAGAATAGCCAGTGGACGTCTATAAACCGTCGTTTCGTGCTTATGCGTCCAAAATGAATTGCCAGTTTGAAATAAACTATCATAAAACTAACAAAAACGACGCAGTGGATACCTCACAAATAAACGACAAGCTTCAAAGCTGTTTGTCTTTGGACTTGTCTGACAAAGTCAAATATGCCGTTTGAGTAAATGAGACCTTATTTTATGTATGTTTAGGATCGAAAAAGTTGCAGGTTTTTGTGATTTAGATGTTATATAACTCTGTGGTTATGTTTATTTCAAATTTCTTAAATGTTAGTAGTTTACGATATGTCGGCAAAAAACAATTTTTTTTTTGTTATTTTTAATTGTTTATAATTTTTGGAATTTTTTATGTGCTAATATACGCTTTCGATACATTTTTCTAGACTTTATTCCGGATCTAATGAGCTATCGCACGTTTTTTTAGGACCAGTATCTCTATTTTTCACCGTTTTCAACTCGTTGCCTAAACTTCAAGACAAAACCAATGACGTAATTTTTTGATATATTACTCTTTTTTTACCTAATATTTATATAAATTAATAGTTGCTTACATATCTGAATGTAGTTTTCATTCTCATATTATTGTATTCTTTGATTTGGTACTGCACCGAGGTTTTTTAGAGTGTGCATTTTAACCTCCCTTTTTTATAATCAACATAATGAAGTGACTTTATAACTATATATTATTTTTATTCTATATGTCATATAATATTATAATCGACTATATTTTATTATACGATGCTGTACGAGAAATATATAGTAATAGATCCATTAATTGTCTTACAAAGTGCCTTTGAATTACTACCATATTAAAATAGTTTTAAGTCAAGTTAGTCAGTTAAACCACAAATACCGCAACTTCACATCGTCTGCGAAGCTCTGCCTAACTTTTTCGACTTCGTTCAATGTGTCTTTAAATAAGTTGAAAATCTCCTTGATGCTTTTATTACGTTCTTAGTAGCGTCCCGAGGTATTGGGGGTCCGCCAGTCGTGTCCGCTCACGTACCCGCTACAAGAACGCCGCCAAACGGCCCGTCGAGGGCGAGTCAGCCCTCGTCCGGAGCACCCCCAAATGAAACTTTTCACATCGCCCATAATGCCGTAACTGCCTGTTCGACAAAGGCTGTTTAACCGTTTTATTGTCGGCGTCGTCTGCCGGCGTGCGGTGGCGTTTCGAACTCCACTTCCCAAACTCTCAAAGGCAAACGATCTACGATTTATTTTACAAAGCAACGGACCATTTTTTTGCGAGTATTAACGGTTTTTATTTATTAGAGCTGTAAAAAATTCTGTACTAATTTGACTGTATTGTATGTTAATACGACACGGGTTTCCAAGACTCTTACCTACAATCAATGTTTCTAGAAATAACCATCCGAACGGAATATATGCTTCTGCTAAACTCCAATACTTTATAAAAATAATAGAGTAGCCAGTCTGAAAAATCAGAGCCATACAGGTAGATCAGGTCCAACAAACTTGACTACTACTTGACTTTTCACTATTAGATTCCTAATAAATATTTAAACCTAGTAACTACTACGAACAGTCGTTTTCGAATTTAACGAATTACAATATATAAGGTCGGGATAAATTTATTATTATAATACTTAATATTTTCGTTTTTTTTTATTTGACAGTTCTGTTGTCACATGTATTTATGATAACAGAAAACTAACCAATGAATGTTAAAAAAGTCTCTAGTTTGTTTATATTCAATACTTCCATTTCCAATAATATAATAGTTTAACAGATCACTTCAAATATTTAAAACTGGAGGTGTTATAAATATTTGAAACACAAATTGTTGAGTATTGACTGATGAGTGTATTTATAATCGTTACGATGCACGATTGATTGATATTGATTGATGTCGATTGATGTCGATTGATATCGGTTGATATCGATTGATGTCGATTGATATCGATTTGTGTCGATTGATGTCGATTGATGTCGATTGATATCGATTGATATCGATTGATATTGATTGATGTTGATTGATATTGATTGATATTAATTTGATATTGATTGATTGTTATGAATTGATATTGGTCGATAGTGGTTGATGTTGGTTGTTATTGATTGATATTAATTGATATTAGTACATATACGTAATAAGTAATAATTATAAATATCTGTATACATAAAAGAATTTTTTTTGCATTGGAATATATTTTTTTTGTTGTCTTTAAAAAAAAATTCTGAAAAGTTAATATTTTCAATAGATTTTGTAATAAGAAGGAAAGTGACATTTAGTTTGACAGTTCTGTTGTCACATGTATTTATGATTACAGAAAACTAACCAATGAATATTAAAAGTCTGTAGTTTGTTTATATTCAAAAAATGTCGTCAAAATGTCGTCGGAATATCGGTCGGCGACGATGACGACCGTCGGAATCGTCAATATCGACTCAATGATGAAACTGAGGAACACTGTGAACAACGTTTGGAAGCAAATCGTTTAAGAATTGCTCAATCACGATTAAATATAACTCCGGAACAACAACAGTCAAGTTCTCAACGCTCAGTTCGAGCTTACACAAAAAGAAAATTAGAGCGTTGACTAAACAGGCAACCTAAAAGGATAGTTCAATATGAACGTTTGGCGTTCAGGTACGATTCAGCAATAAATTATGCTGCTGATGTATCGGTCGACTTTGGAACAATGAACACCTCATGTCAATATTGTGATACATTAAGATTTCAACATGAACCACCAGGATTATGTTGTTTAAATGGAAAAGTCAAACTACCAGAATTGCTACCGCCACCAAAACCACTAGAATCACTGCTGTCTGGTCAAGCAACTCAATCTAAACATTTAAAATAAAATATTCTAAGGTATATTAATTATTTTCAAATGACGTCATTTGGAGCGAATATAATTGGAGAACAAGGTCTTAATCCGACTTTCAAGGTAAATTATTTTTGGAAAAACACGCATCATATTAAAAATTAAAAGTAAAATTGTAGTTATTTTCAATGACGCCCAGCGAAGCGGGCCGGGATGCTAGATACGTATAATAAAACTGTAACCGACCGATATATGTACTTGGGAAATATTTATGAAAAACTAATTGTAGAAGGTCTTTATAAGTGCAATAGAAGCCTAAAAAACATTTTTAACATTTCTGTCTGTCTAATTGTATGTTTATTAGTTCCGGAATAACGAAATAACTACTGTTCCGAATCGAATACGATTTTCAAAGTGCGTTGATGGAGATCTAATTTAAAAAATGAAACATGTATCATCTCCATACACCGCCTAGAAGCCGAGTTACATGCAAAACTCTCTGGGAACTGGGAATTGTAACTGAATATATGAAACTATTTTTAGAATTACGTGGGTGTATGGTTTTAAATAATGTCATGATCTCTTATTTACTTCTAAAGTAGATTATAATCTCTTATTTGCTCTTATTAGGCTTTTAAAGATTGAGACGAGCGTCGTCATCAGTCCATATAAAAGATCAGACAATTCATTCTACGTTCACGCAGGCAGAGCTGCGGGCGAAAGCTAGTAACTAGTATATATATATATATATATATATATATATATATATTGTAGGTAGTAACATAATCTCATCGATGTAGAAATTTTAGGAAATCTGATCAAAAACTGCGACAAGTCCTCTCTTGACATTAACCTAACACTACCTAAAGAATTCATAAGAAATCGAAACAGATAAAATTTTGAGAGTGACAAGGTCAAGGCTATATGATAATACTTTTAATCCTAACTCTCTCAATATTTGCTGAGTGGCTAAATATGTGTGTGGTCTGGCGTTACCATGGTAAAAAAACCACACCCTTCCTGTTGATCAATTCCGGCCGTTTCTTCTCTGCTTCTTGCTTGAGTCTCATCAGCTGTTAGTAGAAGAGATGTGAATCGATGGTTTTGCCCGGCGGTAAAGGCACATAATGAATAATGCTCTTCCAATTCGACCATACACAGCATCAACATATTGCGAGTTAATCCGGGTTTTGCAATAGTCTGTAAATCTTGCTTGCCTTTTGACCATGATTTTTTTCGTACATTCTTATCGTAGGTAATGCATTTTTCATCACCATCGTCTTTTTAAAAACGGTTCGGTTTCATTACGTTTCAATAGAGAAACGCAAATGAGTACACAATTCATTACATTTCTTTTAGTGAGCTCGTGTGAGAGCCATGTATCGAGGTTTTTTTGTACATCCAGCTTTTTTTCAAATTGATTAAAACTGTTTTGGCGTCAATCTCCAACTCTTCAATTTCGTTGTAAGAAGTAATATGCCGATCTTGTTCTACTTTTCCCATAATGGCATCGACTTTATCCGTAACAGGTCTCTCACAGCGAAATTTATCTTTGACTTAAAAATTACCGGAGTGAAAACGCTTGAGCGTTGTAGTAATACAAGGTTCAAGCAGCTTATGCTAGTCTTACCGACACTGCATTAGGTCCTTAAACGTCACAAAATCTATTCGCGGCTTCTGTCACATTTTTCCTTTTTTGTAATAAAACTTCAAAATATACCGAATTTCTACATTATATTCACTCAATTTGATGAGACAGAATAATAATGGAAAAATTACGGGACACAGTATTTAGTATTCAAATTCCTTTTTTTTATTTAATGTCGTCTATTTAATGGTATCAAAATTAGTCAGATACAAACAGCACAACCAAAGAAATTTTATTACAAATTTTCCCTTATATAATACGAAAAAACTTTTCCCCCGACGTATTTAACATTTAATACACTTTTAGGAATTATGATTCACTAAACCGCGGTCTAAAATAACCTCAAATATATAGGTATCTATTATCAACATTTTGCAGCCTTGTAGCAATAGATGGCATATTTAAAATTAACCAAAAGACTTAGAAGACGGAAATTTTGTAATATTTCTCAAAATACGTCGTTTTGGATAAAAATAATTTATGAAACAATGAGTGATGTCACTCCATCGAAGAAATGTACCTGCTCCAATGTATTGACATCAAATTAAACTATTTGTTTTATACAAAAGCCTACAACAAAATTACCAACGCTTTAAAAGAAGAATAATGTTCGAAAGAAACACCAAAAGCAGTTTTATCTTTTCAACGTTCGATTATATAGTTGTTATAAAAGAATACAGATCAGATAATTTTTGTAGACGATGAAGTAGAAAAACATGCTTCATCGTTTATGTAATCCTAGTTTTTTTTGATAAATCATTTTCGTGAATTGCTTATTTTGCTTTACCAATAAATTCAGTATTCCTTCAGGAACTCTATTGTTCATTTGAACAGTCTGACTCAAGAGATTTTTTATTGTCACCTGCACGAATATGAAGAATGGTCAATTTATTTATTTTTCTCTATACGTGGGGCGCACTATAATTTTCTGGAACTGGCCACTCTCATAAACAATATTTAAAAAGTAATTACTACATTTGAAAATGGAACTCTTTGACTGTAGAATACAATTCGTTTCATCTAACAGCCAATTGTTTTTACATTATGGCATCGCTTTCAAAATTGCATGTCTTCATAATTATGGACTTAAGTCGTAACAATTTTCATAGCATGATTTTCTACGATTTTAAGTGTAATTTGCTAAAGAAAGAAAGACCGTGAATAATTATTGGTACACGGTCATTTGTTTGCCAGAAGTTGTTGACGAACTCCGTAAAAATATCCGTGTTTGCGACACGATGGGATACGGTTAAAATAAAATAATTCCTTCCATCTATTACATATGTCTGGTTCGATTGTTCCTGGTATCAAATCGATGCAAAATCGGCAACAGTATTAATCTTTAGTCTAGGATAAAGAAAAGGAAGGACTCACCGTCAATCTTCGAACTCCGACCACTATTTTTCCACCAAAACTTCAAGCTATTTGTATATAGCAAGCCGCGCGGTGCAATGCGTATGCACACGATGAATTTTAATATGCAAAGTGCATGTATGCGTTAACCGGTAGCGGGCACTATCATCTGCGCGGGTGAAGGGCGGATGTACCAACATCTTCGCTCGTAAAAAATAAGGGTGAAGGATGGGAACGTTAGTAATTGTTAAGGAATTGGTACATGTACTTAAAACTAATATTGCGGGCGCAAACAATCCGTAAACGTCGTATCATTTTGCACCACGACAATGCCAGTTCTCACACGACCGAACAGACAGATAACTTTTTGAGAGCGTAAAACTAAGAACTTATGAGCAAACCTACATACAGTCCCGACCTGGCATTTTATGGTTTTTTTTTTTTGTTCGCAACAATTAAAAATCATTTACGCTCTCAACGATTTTCATCACCAGAAGAGGCTCTCTAAGAGTATGAAAAACACGTTTCCGAAGTCAACAGGAGAGAGTGCCATAAATGTTTACACAATAGGCTTATTCGTGTAAAAAAGGGTATTTATGCTAATGGAGAATATTTTGAGAAACAATAAGTTCACTTTTTATGAATTGAAATAAAAATTGAAGATTTTTATGTACATGTATAATATTTCCATATATGTCTATTGCAGTTGGAACGCCTGTTTCCTCGAATTAATCGCAAAGAGAAACATACTAAACGAGTTAACACAGAAACTTTACATAGTTTTCGTCACAAAAAATTGAGGAAGATCTATATATTCTATTGTCTACATTTTTGTCGACAACCAAAGAGTATCATTATAAGTATTATTCTTTAATGATAAGTGTTATGTCCCATTTTAATTCATATTATAGGCACAATATATACACCTATATACTTAAACTAAAATAGTCTTTGAATTTTGATACTCCTTAGCGGCCCCTGTCACATTTATCGCCTCCTAAATCGTTAAGTTTTATTAAGTTACGTTTACACTTAAATACCTAGCATCTACAGTGACATTCGTAAAATAAATCTACTTGGAAATAAAATAGAAATAAATAAAACAATCAAAATTTCAATTGTTTTAAAAGTTACAGTTACATTCGTTGGATTTCAGAGATCACATATTAGTGAAATAGTATATTTTTTTTTTTTATTCTGTTATATAGGATAAAACATTGTTCATTTTGTGTACTCTATACTTGGATTTTTGCGTACCACATAAAAGTTTTTTTGTTATTTTCCTTAGCTTAGACGGATGCAAAATACGTATTTTTCAAGAATTACATCGATTTAAATAGTTTCAAATAGCACGAATCTTGAGAGTTTGAGAATTCGACTTTATATGGACGTGTCGTTTTCCTAATTGAGAAATAGGAACTTATGAATCAGAAGTTCCCCCGGGTCTGGCCTAATAATATTTTCTTCATTTTGGTACATTTCAGAACAATTGACTTATTTTTTAAGAAGCATAGTTGTTTAGATTTTGAAATTTATCGGTAAAGTAGGTTGAAAATATTCTAAAAAATGCTTTTTGATAAACTTTCTCCAAGAATATTTCTTGAACAAATCAACAGATTTTTATGCAATTTTTCAGAAATCGATAGAACTGTTTGGAGAAAAGAGCTGATTCAATTTTGAAAGCTATCAATAGAGTAATTTAATAGTTATCTAAAAAAAAACATTTTTCTGAAAACCTTATTTTTGAAATTCCTCAAAATTTGGAATTTCTTCTACAGAGGTTTTCACACACAGATACACATGCACGCACGTACATCACTCGGAAAATAATCGAAATAGATTCCGTCAATATTTTGATGAAAATACTATTTTCAAAAATCGGACTGAAAACAATAACTTTCCAATTTTATACTAATTTTTCAACTTAAAAGTGAAAATTTTTAAATAATAAATTACCTATATTTTATATGACAATGAGTTCTATCAGTTTTTAAATTTCGTCAAAATTAATTAAGTCATTTTCAAATATACAGAAAGATAACTGAAAGTAACTTGTACATTATAAAGTAGTGTGCTCTATTAGTACACTGAAGATGATTACAAGCAGTTTAACTATTATTCGTTGTGAAAAGCATATAAACAAACAGACAAACAAACAAAAAATGGCGTGTATCTGTTTTATAGTGGCAAACTATTTCCGTGTTAAGTTCTATTAAAATCAATATAGCACTTTAGGTGTAAAAACGTAATAGACAAGCAGACAGATAGAAGCAGTCTCACATTTATAATATTAGTATGGATTACGTCATATCTCGTGGCTTGGTGTGATGGCGCAGTTTTTTAAAGACAATATTTTTAGAATTTTTAAAATAGCATTTAACTTGCATTCTTTTCGGAGTTATAACTATATTCTCTTGTAGGTTAAATTTTTACTTTACACTAATTTAAAAATGAAGTATATAAATTAGTAAGGTATTATCACTTTTTAATAGATCCAACATTGGAGCCAGTATTGGAAACGTATTGTCGCCGAGGTATCATTATCGGACACGTCAAAATTATTTAAAGTAGTGTGGAGTCATCATTTACACAGTCAGTGGTTAACAAGTTGACCGCGCGCCTAGTAGGCGTCGATATGGTGAACCCAAAAACAGCGCTATCAATTACATTACAGCATATCGTATATTTATTCTTATGCAGATATCGCTAAAATGGTAAGCAAATCGATGTGTTATTTAACCATCGTTGTATGTCCTATTTCTTGTAGCGCATACGAATTCTATATCGTCTTTTTAATAGTCCTCAATTTTGAAAATCAAGCCTATTGATCAGTTTTTTATATAAATTCGAGCAATTAATACTGGATAATTTATGTAAAACAATTACCGAAAACAGCTGTTTATTGTGATTTCCAGTTTTGACTTATTCTTATTTTATTTGGCCATTACTTTTTATGTACATATTTTTTTTAACTTTTACGCCTTATTTTTCTAAAATGGTACGTTTTCTGGATGTATTAGCTATATCATCTATATAATTTATGACTATTTATGACAAAAAAATATAACTCGTTATTTTTTTGACTAAAATTTTAAAAAAACAGCCAGGTGCGATTAGGACTCATACACAAAAGGTTCCATACCATTTTACAATATTTAATACTACACATTTTTAAAAATACTTAAAAACACGAATAAAAATTATTGTCAAACAAAAACGATGAAATAAGCATATGTCTTGTACGGGAACCCCCTTTGATTTTTAGCTGTACTCTATTTTATATTTATAGCACGTAATTATAACAGTCATAATAATACATCCTCTGTGGAAATTTCAAGTCTCTATCTATTACGATTCAAAAGATACAGTCCTACGACAGACGGACGAACAGATGGTCAGAAGACAGCAAAGCCTTAGTATTCCCATTGTAAATCTTTGGGTACAGAACCCTAAACATTAAAAACGATACTTTTGATGTATTGGTATAATAAATAGCTATTTATAAAAGATACATTTACATACATTTTTTTTTTAATTTGTTGTTCATCTGATTAACTGACAATTCCATTTCATTTTAAAATTCTAATAATTAGGTATGTACGTTAAAGTTTATATAATCTTTTCGAAATAAAACAGATTCTTTTCATTATAGATTTGTTCTCAAAATGTAATGTTTATTGACTATTTGTGCAAAATACTATGTTCATGAAATAATAATTTATTTATATTGTCACAATTTTGAACGAACTAATAATAATATAATAGTCTCTTCAAGAAGCTTTTGTTTATGTACAATATATAAATAACTAACTTTTACCCGTGGCTCCTTCCACATGCAAATAAGATGAAGAAAAATTTTTTTGGGGGAAGATTTGCGTTAATCCCGTTCTCTTTGAGCGTTTACGTCCCGAAAATAGTAAATATGTCAAATTTCAAGTCAATCGATCCTATAGTTTCGGAGATCTCATAAAATGTTGATTTTTTTTATAGGATTTGAGTAAAATCCGTTCTTACTGAGCGTCTACGAAAGAGTAACTATGCCAAAGTTCAAGTCAATCAGACCTGTAGTTTTGGAGATCTAGTGATGAATCAACCAGTCAGTCAGTTAGTGGCATTTCACGTATACAATGTAATTTTTATTATGCTGTTAAACCGAAATACCCCAACCACAAAATATATTTTTTTAATTATTTCATGAAATAATTAAATTTTATAATGTAATTATACGTAAGCTATAAATGTTATTGACTTGTCGCATTTTTGTACAAAGACATGTCACCCGCGCGGATGCAACGCATGTGGCTTTTAAAAAGAGATAGCGATACCTTGTCTGCCCGCAAATAAACAGGATAACTCGCATCGAGTGAGGCGCTAGTGGAGAGCGGCCGCCGCTGCCTGCTTGTACCTTTATAATATGACTTTTCGAAATTTTATTAGTCTAAAGTAATCAAAAAAAAAATAGAAAAATGTACAAAATCGATTTTGTTGCTGATATTGTACAAAGTATTTGTAGTTCCTTGTATAAATTATATACATATGGGTGTGTGTGCGTGTGCGTTTGCGTGTGCACGGCGTGTGAGTATACGTGTTCGTTAATGAGTGCGTTTGTGTGTGTGTGTTTTTTTTTTGACAAATAGTCAACAAACTGTGCTTGACAATAATGACAGTGCTTTTGACATATTTTCATTTTTATTGGCATATAGTATTAGTGCTATATAATAAAATACAGCATATTTAATTTTTCTACACTATCTATCCCAACATACTTTTATGAAATATTAAAAAGTAATACATACACGTATCTACGTAAAACTTACAGCATTTCAAGCAACTGCCAACTATGGATATGACGTTTTTACGTCACTTTAGCACATTCTGCAGTAAACGAATTGACAACACTGTATTTGACATTGTGTATCGTTGTCATTTTTTGTTTTGGATTTAGGTAGCAAAACAAATAAACATTGATATTGATTCTGTTTTTGCAACTAGCTCGATGAAACAAAACATACACCTTTTCGATTTGTATTGGGAAGATATATTTGTTGCAAAAGTGCTACCTTATCTCACTGTCTATGATTGTTTCAACTTCCGTTGTGCTTCGAAAAACTGTCGCCAAATTGTGAACATGTATTTTTCGAAAATGAAATCATTGAAATTGATGAATAAAGGATTCTCCCCTCACACTTTTTCAGTATTCTCCGACAACTGCAAGAGACTGCATATAGTTAACTTAAGCAGATGCTCTCAACTCACGGATACAGATATAATGCCATTGTTTAAGAATAATATACATATAACAAGTTTGAATTTGAGCCATTGCAGGAATCTTTCTGCCAAGTGCTTACAGCCTGTGATATTAAATTGCACTAATCTGAAAGTTCTAAAATTATCAAGATGTAAGTGGTTAACTACTGGTGCTGTGGAAGCTCTAGCGTTACATCAACACAATTTAGAAGATGTAGACTTGTCTAACTGCATCTCCATATCTGAGAATTGTATACAGATTTTAGTGAGGAAATTTAAAAAAATCAGAATTCTTAATTTAGAAGGCAACAAGCAAGTAACAGATCGTTGTTTATACTCTTTAGCAAAATACAGTCCATCATTAACTCTACTGAATCTAAGTCAATGTTCGGAGATTACTGATAATGGTGTCAGGATGTTGGCAATGCATTGTCCTCAGCTCGAAGGCTTGTTGCTGAGAGGATGCCCTCATGTAACCGAAAAGAATTTCACACTAATTAGAAATGCAGTACGTCTAGACAAACCCATTTTTCAACCACTGGCTAATTTGTTACAAATTTAATAATGCAGTAAATATCTGTCCTAAACATTTCAAGGGCAGATTTTGTATATGCACCTAAATTTATAAATCAATAATTACAACTAAACATGCTTGTTGTGACTTTACTTTGAAATGTAAACATTGAATAAATGCAAAACAGTATTCTTCCCAAATATTTAATCAATTCAAATTCATTCTTATGACAAATATATCAGTGACAAAAATCTAAAGGAAACATTTCAAAGAAATTGAAATTATTGACATAAAATATTTATTATTTGGTAAGAAACAATTAGTATTGTAGGAATATTCTAAATTCCATATATCTCATTATGTTATAGGGTCTATTTTAAGTTTTCTCATATATATTAAGCATTTGATTAAAGTCATTCCTCGATATACTTCAAAATTTAAAATATATTCTCGAATCACTATGATAATTTCCAAATATAAGGCCAGGGAAAAAGTTTTACATTTAATTATTATATATGTACATATATGCCATTTTGTAGGTAGTGACATGATCCCATTGCTGTAGAAATTGTGGGACTTCTGATCAAACAACTGCGATAAGTAGTTTGGACAGTCCTCTTTTGAAGTTAACCTAACACTAAAGAATTCTGAAGAGACCGAAACAGGTGGAAAAATCTGAGGGTGCAAAGTCAGAACTATATGGTGGATTCATTAACATTAATATTAACAGAACCAAACTCCGAATATTTGCTGAGTGGCTAAAAATGTGTGTGGTCTTGCATTATCAAGGTGAAAAACTACACCCAATCAAGACACTATTGATCAGTTCCGGCCTTTTTTTTCTCTCCTTTTTGCTTGAGTCTCATCAGCTGTTCGCAGTAGAAAACTGAATTGATAGTTTGGCCTAGCAATAAAAGTTTATAATCAATCACTTCCAATCCTTCCACACACATAGCATCAACTTATTGTGAGTTAATACGGGTTTTGCTATAGCATGTAGAGCTTGCTTGCATTTTGACCTTAATGTTTTTCGCATGTTCTTATCATAGTTAATCCATTTATTATCACCAGTGATCAATTTTTGAAGAACTACATTTCAATCGAGATTTGCAAATGAGTGCACGATTCATTACATTTCTTTCAGTGAGTTCTCAATGAGACCCAAGTCTCGAACTTTTTTGTACATCCAGCTTTTTACAAATGAATCAAAACTGTTTTATGGTCAATCTTCAACTTTTTAACTATAGCATAGGAACTAATATGCCAATCTTGCTGTACCTTTTCCAAAATCACATCGACTTTATCCACCACAGGTCGACCAGAACAAGGTTCATCTTAGACGTCAAAGTTACCAGATGGAAAACGCTTAAACAAGTTTTTAGCTAATCTTATCGACACTGCATTTCATCCATAAACAGCACAAATTGGCATGTGTTTTAGAAATTTCCATAGAAAAAAAAGATAATAATTAAGGTAAACATCCTAGATTTTTTTCAAAATACTTTTGTCTACAAAACCTATTTTTACAAACAAAACATACATTTTTCTTTTAATCACTTCTGTATTTAATAATTAAGAAAAGTAAATCAGTACTTATTCAGAATTTACACACAATGTTCTTTCACTTCAACTCTTAATTTACACTAGTGTTTGACATAAGTTCAACCCTTCCACTAATTGACTGAGACTGACATATTTTTTCTTAATACTAGACACTTATGTGTCAACTTCAAATTGTTCATATAAAAAGCACCACCTCTTAATTTATGAATAATTGTGTAAGGTATCGCTACAGTATTTATTTCTAATGATATACAACATCGATTTTTTATAACTCAGAACAAATTTAAATATTTTTTTTAAGTGAATGTCACAATACTATCCTAGTACTTGAACAGAAAACATTTAATAGAATCTTATTTTCATTCAACTTGAATGGAAAATATTGTCTTGTAATTTCTATAAGTTAAATTGACACCTGACAACAGAATTCAATTGCCATCTCTAGTCTCAATTGCAGGAAATCTACTGCACAAAAAGTTATAATCTATACTTTTCTAACAATTTGAAAAAGTTTTTATAGATTAATAGTAAATGATAATGAATATACTAAGTTATATATATATTTTATTATTACCCATGCTAGTCAAGAAACAGTCTGTAAATCGACCATTTCAGAAAGTTTAATTAATCTCGAATAAGCCTTTGCAATGTCATCATTACCTGAATATGCAAATTGATATTGCTATGCTTTAACACTGATGTGAATTATCTATAAAGTGTTCATTATTATCACTAATATAATTGTTGACAATATAGCTATTGTATGTTCATAAATTGAAGGCACTATGAGGTTGTGAAATACTCGCGAATGAACATAGCTAAATTAGGATTCTTTCTGACTAACTAACGAATCCTAAAAGAAAGTTATTGATTTGACACATGTATGCATTATATTTCATATGTTAATAGTAGTCATAATTTATATTATAAGCAGATTATAACAATATTTGTAATTGAGCTAGTGTTGTATATTAGTTGTATACTCTTTCCAAAATATGTAATGTTGTTATTTATATATAACTTATAATTATTGTCAATGATGTAGGTGATTTCCAAAAATAAAAAATATAGAGCTAAAATGGAATTTTAGTTACATGCTAAATGTTCTAAATTCTCAGGATCCAATTGATTTAATAAAATGACTAAGAAAGATCATCATGAAATTAATAAGTAGGCACACTAAAAACATCTGGAATTATTAAGAAGAAATTATTATGAATGGTCAAGAATAAATTTATTGTCTCAAAATATTCTCCATTAGCATAAATGCACTTTTCCATATAAATAAACCAATTTTAAAAACAAGACACTCCTCCCTGGTGACCTCAGAAACATGTTCCTCGAACTCTTTGACGACCTCTTCTGGTGATAAAAGTCATTGACTGCATAAGACTGTTCTTCACTGTTAGGGGAAAACATGTCACAAGGTATCTTTTTCTAAGTTTTAAGTTGAACATATTTCTGAGACAATTTCAGGGTTGTCTTGTAATTTTTGTTATTGTGCATTTTTTTTTTAATAATGCAAGTAACAATGAGAATTTTAACTGATCAATCATGCTCTTATGTAAACTTAGTCTATAAAAGTTCATCCAACTGATGGCCACTCTAAACAGGCATCTCGAAGAGCACTTTAATACTTTACTTTGTATAATGGTTGGATAATAGTATAAAAAATTGCTTTTATAACACCTTCAATTTTAATGTAGCACACCTCAATGTCGCTGTACAGTTTTTAGCTATTCTCAGTGCCTTTGGATCTACAATAGCATTTTATGTAGTAAGTAATGTCTAATACCGCTTAAGAACATAAACTTGAACCATTATAATGCTCCATAAGTTCACTATACAGCTTTCAGCAGTATCTGTTACCTTTGGTTGTATAGTAGCAAATTTAAATGGTACATAAAACCTGAACATTTTAAATTTGTATCATAGTAATGGTTGTATATTTAAAGATTGACTGAGTACTGTAATACATCCAACAGTTCTTCGTGTGAGTTATAAAGCGTAAAGGTATACATACATTTACTTTCGAATACAGTTTCGTAAAGCCAAAGACCCGGTCATTGAAAAAGAACAACAAATTATATGATAGATGGAGTGATGTACATCATTTAAATTTTGTTTGTATCGTCAACACATTTTGTTTCTAAAAATGTTGAAAAAATCGTGGAAAATAAAAGAAAGAACTGAAGGAATCAAACGAAAAATTATCAAAGGAAAATGCAAGAACTGTGACTTCAAATGAGGACAAAAACAATACACAACAAAATTATTCATGTAATGTAAGTTGTAATGATATCAGAGAAAGTTCCATAGATACTGAATATACTGACCATTACCAAAACCAAGTCGAATATGTAAATAATCTGAACATCCAACAAAACATTATTGATTCCTGTCCACTTAGCGATCGGTTTTGTAATGCTGGATCATATGCTCATAATTTAAGACCTAAGAGCTCGGAAGAAAATAAGATAACAGTGATATTGATAATATGTAAAAGTGTTTTCATTTCGCGAAAAAATAAGAAGTTGAAAGGAATATTGATGAAATAGCGTTAAATAATCTCGCAAAAATTATGAATAAGTTGATTCTACAAACATTACCGATCGAGCCAATATCGATCGGCCTTTATAAAAACACCAAGATATGTCAATATAAAAAAAAATTAATGTGTTGAATGTTGGCACAACGGAATTACTAATAATCTAACTGTACTATTGGAAAGGTGGACAAATGTTTCAGAACAGATTTCTTTAAATTTCAGTTTTGGCAATTTGCCAATTTTTAAAAGCTCCAATAAATAATTTTGGCCAATACTCTATTATACAGGATAACGCTATAGAACGTGCATATAAAAAATATATGTTAAAAATATATACAAAAAGTATAGGTAAAATAAAACTGAGGCATTGTAAAGTAATATAAATGAAGTTTATTTTTTAAAAATAACATCATCTAAATGATGACCCTCTCTACGACGGCACTCCTCTAACCGCAAATTATTGAAAACTTTCTTCAGTAATGCCGGTTGAATTGCTGCAATTTCTCCAAGAATATTCTCCTCGAGCTGACTGATTTTCCTCGGATTATTGCTGTAGACTTTGTTTGAGGTATCCCCACAAAAAAAAAATCAAAAGGCGTTATGTCTGGACTACGTGGGGGCCATGGGATATGACCTCTTTTCGAAATCACTTCCAGGAAACATCTGTTTCACAACCGCTATGGAGTCATTTGATATGTGACTGGTAGCTCCGTCTTGCTGAAACCAAGTCCTAGAATTCACTATTCTTGAATTTTCAATTTCTGAAGCCAAAAAACCTTCCAACATCGCTACATAGCGTTCGGTATTTACAGTGACGTTTTGCCCCGCGCATTTTCGAAGAAAAATGGACCAATTATTCCTCTGCTAGAGATTGCTGCCCAAACTGTCACTTTAGGACTATGCAGCGGTTTCTGGTGTTTGAGATTCTCACTGTGCCAGTAACGACAATTTTGACGGTTTACAAACCTATTGACATGAAAATGGGCTTCATCAGAGAAAAGGATATTGTCAAAATTGGAAAATCTATTAAGCATTTTATTAGCAAATGTGAGTAGTGCTATGAAGTCAGACTCTTTCAATTCTTGATTTCAATTTCATCCATAGAAGCTGCAATTAATTGACAGACAATTTCAATTGATTGCAGCTTGTATGGATGAAGTTAAAAATTCAAGTTCAAAATTCGTTGCAAACTTCGTCGCGATAACTGTAAGACAGACGATCTCTTGCGAGTAGAAATTTGTGGATCTCCACGTACCGACTGCATAACTCTCAATGTTGTCTTCGATTCTCGATGTTCTTGGACGACCTTTTGCTTGTGGTTTAAATGTTGAACCGGTCTCTTCAAAATGCTTTACCCATATTTTAATTTAATTATTACTCGGAGCTTCACTAATTCGCCGTAGTCCAAATTCAGAACAATATAGTCGCCTAATGTGTATGAACGCGAGTTCTCGTAAAATGCACGATACTTCCCATCGAAGTGACTCATAGTAACTGAATCTCCATGAGCCCGCCTACCCAACGATGTACGCTCCCCGCCGCCCGCGCGCTTTTTACCCTCCCAAAAAAGATGATGCAATGTACACGTTCTATAACGCCACCTTGTTTTTATGAAAATCCTGACATTAAAGCTTTGCAATTTATTATGGTGTATAAAAACCGAAGAATTTATAACTTTTTTTAAAAGATATAAGTACATGTACGATGTTAATATTTTATTAGAGAAGGGAATCTCATTTGTACAATATTCTAAGAAGAAAGCTTGCTTTATTTGTGACTAACCTGCTAGAGCTTTCATGAAAGGTATATAGAACACTCTTTGTACATGTTTGTTAGTTATTTTTAATTTGCCGCTAAGAAAATTAAAAATATTCGAAAGTCTGGAAGTAATTGGTTTTACCCCGTTTTTCGAAAATCGAGTTTTCATTAGATTTCGACCTTTTAAGGTCCCAGGAAGCTATTTTGACGATTCCCACGAGGGTTTCACTATGTCTGTGTTTGTGTGCGTGCGCGCGTGCTTGTGTGAGTATGTAAACCTCTTATAACTTTCGAATGGCTTGACCGATTGGAACAAACTTTGGCGTTCTAAAGATTTTCTGGAAATTTGAATCGATTCGGACCAGTAGATTCCAAGAAATCTCAAAAGAACTACAAAAAAGTTTATTCAATTGTGGTTTTTTTGAAATAACTTTTAAAGTGCTTCATCGACCGATTCCAAAAATTTAGCTCTTAACATCAAAAATCCAGGTCGGTCGCCATTTGACCGGAGAAAATCGGTTGATTCGTTCATGAGATATCGTGAATGAAAAAGTCGAAAAAATTAATGTTTTCAAAAAAACTCGTTCGTTCGATCAATTTTCGTTTACAAATTGTATAAACAAATATAAAGGACTCGCAATACTGCATCGATTGCTGTTAACCGCGTGAAAATTGATTGACTTTATTCAAAAGTTATAGCAGTTGAAAATTTAAAAAAGCGATGTCCTCAATGCCTTGAAGAAACATCATTACCGAATCATTTTAAAAGCATATTTTAAATATCAACTTACAAATCACTCGCTAATTTTGGAAGACTGAATTTCAAAGTAGCAATAATTTTCTGGAGTGGCATATAAGGTCAACTGTTTTGCCGAATGGTTGAACTCGAAAAGCTTAAAGATATGTCTTTGAGCTTTGAGACAACTTTTTAAGCTTAAGGAATTTTGAACTTTTGAATTTTGAAGGAGTTCAAAAATATCAATTGATATCATAGCTGGAAGTTTAAGGGATGGCTTACAGGATCAACCGATTTTTTTTCTCTTGTTTATCTAGGATGTAACAGATAGGTTTTTTTTTTGCTATATCAGAGTAGTTTCCATAGTTATTCTTATTGATAGGTAGAAACTCCCATACGAGTAGAGCTAAACATATCCGTTACAGTCTATAATAGTATGTATACCTAATTCCTTTTTTTGTATTATTTCGTAGATAATACTCCAAAACCTCATAACCAGCATTATCTGACACCGCGGAAGTACAATGTAGGAAAATTGAGAATTCGCGCTTATGAATAAGCAAACGTAATTGGCTTCGCCCCATGTCGTTAGGTGGTTGCTCCATTGGCTGGTGCGTTTGGCTCAATTCACCGATCATAATCTCTTATTCATAGGCGCGAAATCTCAATTTTATGCTTCTGTACTTCCTCAGTATTAGATACTGTTAGTTAGGCGATACCTAATACGTCACAACCACGTAATGTCTTTTTATCCTGGGGCTTTGGGGGAAGGGGCGCACTTTGATACACGGGGCATATTGATACTCTACTCATATTTCAAAACCGAAAAACATTACGAACACCGGTACATCACTAGAACGCTCAAGGACAAGCACAATAATGGCAGTTGTGACAACGCTCGCTGCCAGTTCGCCGTTCGGCTTCGACAGGTGTAAACGTGTTTGTGCTGCCACTGACTAAAATTTTACGCGATATGTGAACGTGTATTACAGTCAAGTTATTAGTAGTTTTTATGATTTTATTTTACCAAAAGTAAGTGATTATATACAAATGTGATTTTGAATAGTGTTTTAAGTAAAATAATCAATAGTAAGTTAATAAATTAATTGTTTGTAAAAAACGTCCGTTGGGGCACTTTGATTCAGTAAGATGCGGGGCACAATGATACGTATCAATCTGCCCCTTCAGTGTATTATTCTGCCCCGTCTGTGTATTAAAGTGCCCCGTCATGAAAATTCAATTATTTCTTTTTTTTGTAGTAGAAAATGGTCCGCACCTATAAACCCAAGACTGACAGAAAAGACATTGACAAAGAGAGCGTAAAAGATGCTTTACGCGAAGGACTGTCAAAGACTTTATCCATACGCAAAGCAGCTGACAAATATGGAATCAAAGCTGCAACCTTACAACATCGCATAGAAAAGTTTAGGCAATCATTTGAAGCAACCAGGACTTCAACTTCTACACATACAGCATATTCACCACCAGCAGCAGCGCCGTCTGTGGAGATGGTACAAGCAGAATCGTCTTCATTGGACGCTGAACTACCATCATCAGATGCTGCTAGTGCATCGTCATCAAACATCTATGGGTCAAAATATACAGTTGTACAAGTTTTTTCAAAATAACAAGAAAAAGGACTGACTGAATATTTATTAAACTGCAGTAAAATGCACTACGGTCTTACCCTGAAGCAGCTTTTGACTTTGGCGTACGAGTATGCGGAATCCTCTGGGTGTAAATATCCTAAATCCTAGAAAGAAAACAAATGCGCTGGAAAAGATTGGGCAGCAAACTTTAGAAAAAGGAATCCCAGAATTGAGTCTCCGAAAGCCATTTTCTCCGAAAGGATTTTCCAAGCCTGGGATATGGCCAATAAAGAACTGATATTTAACGATGACGACTTTTCCCCAATTGACATTTTCAGCACGGGTTATCATAACTATACAGATCAAAATAGTCACAACGCGGAATAAGATTTAGACTTTTTAGATACGGAAACAAGTCACATTGATGACATTGCTGATAGAGAACTAAATAAAACGCTTGTTTTGGAGACCGACCCATTTAATAAAGTGCCTGATGTTGACGAATCTCTTCGACCTTCCTCGTCGATTCTTTCTCCGAAAATAGTAAGACCTTACCCGAAAAAAGCCGCCACTGAAAACGCCCCAAAAAAGAAGGGGAAAGAAAAGGGGCGTTCAAGAGTATATACTGAGACGCCACAAAAAATAGATTAGAAAGCTTGCGCAAGGAGAAAGAGAGAAAGAAGGAACTACAAAAAGTCAAACAACACGCCATAGAAATGAAAAATGCAAAAAAGCTATTGAGATCATCGGAACCAAAAAAGAAAAAGAAGTGGTATTTTTCCATTAGAAACAGATTCCGATTCTAATCAAAATGAAATCGTGATAACAAGTGATAGTAAAGACATTGATGCCATATCCGAATCAGAAGATGAGGTTAATCATGAGGTTGTTAACCCTGAAACAATAAACGTCGGAGATTTCTTACTTATTAACTTCGAGAAGAAGAAAACTGTCATTTGTTATGTTGCCAAAATTCTATTAAAATATGGAATGACAGAGCATCAAGTGTCACATCTCAAAAAAAAGCAGGGTCTTCTAAGTCTGTATCTCCCATTGTGGAAGACAAAGCAAGCGCAGATGTTAAAGATATAGTTTTGAAATTACCAAAAACAATTTACTCCTAAGGTTACATCTCGTACATCATCCCTTTACTCATTTTCGATAGATTTAACGAGATTTAATGTGCAGTAGATATTGATAAGATAGTGTTCTTTTTAATGTTGGTGATTTTATAACTACTTTGTCAAATTTATGAGTCTATACATAAATTCTTGATGTTTTTGATTAGACATGTTTAGAAAAAGATTTATTATTTTGATAGGAGGTTATATGAAGTTATGTTATTGTTTTTGTGAACCTTGTGCATTTTTAAGTCTGTTTGCTCATTATTTGACTGATTAGATAGTACCTAAAAGAAAGTTACGGGAAATGACTAATTGTGTTTTTTTCATTGTTATTTTTTCAAGCTTGAGAAACTAATTAAAAATAATGTTTCTACGTAAAACAAAGTTGATTTGTGATCTCATTCAATCATATGTTATTTATTTGTTCATGTTAAGCAATAAAGCAGTCGAGATGGTGGAATATCTTATAGTTCTTGTGGTTTTCAACTAAGAATCAAACTGCCTCACCCTATGTATCTAAAATGCCCCGTGGGTGGGGCAGAATGATGCAAAATCGTTTTTTTTTATTACACCCAAAATAACTTTATTACTGATAACTTTTAGTGGATATTTCATACCAAAAATTTAAACTGAATAATTGAGCTATCCATACTTAAAAAAAAATATTGAAATATGACGCCTTAAATCCGTCAAACTGGGTTTTGAATTTTTGTGCATCAATGTGCCCCCTCCCCATATTCCGAACTCGCAATAAACGAGGTAACAGCGTGTTGAAGGCGTTAAGTCTAAACGCACACGATGACTTGTTATTATATAATAAGTTTGAAATAAGCCCACAGAAGCGATAGCTATTGTATTTTCAACTGAAAATCGCGAAATTTTTTCCGTTAGGTGTACTGTGCATCATCAGTGAAAAGCAGTTTTATAAGACTACAATATAATACAATGTTTTTTTTTTCTTTTTTTGTGACTGTAAACTAATTATTGCATATTGTAGTATTTCCATTTTCTCTTCACGTGTTTATTGTTAAATGCCTAGCTAATTATTTTTATTTAATCATTTGTTGACAACACAATAATCATTTGTTGGTCGCGCGTCGGTTTGATAATTAGTTCAGAAAGTTTTTTATTGACCCTCAAGGCGAACAGATTCAAGCTACACAAACATTCTGGTCAAATAAAAGAAATTGGGTTTTGTCGTCTTGTTTGAGGATCACTTAAATTGCGTTTTAAGTAACGGAACTAATTCGGTTCACATAAAGTTTCCCAGTATGTATGTGACCACATCGAAAACTACTTTGTAGACGATGGCACTATAGTGGTCTATCAAAAGTCTTCTCTCTGGCCTTCTGACTTGATAATTGTTCACGTGAGAGTACAGCTCACGGTATCGATAAGCCCTTTTAATGGTTCACCGAGCCGTTTTAGACTGACACCATTTTACAAATATTCCATATTCAATAATATTATCATTTGAACCTATATAAGAAATTAATAGAGTTATAATAAAGCTTCCCTGTTGAAAACATCCAATACAGTCCCATACAAAACAATAAAATCTGTAATGGCTTATATGTAATCTATCTGGAAGAAAAACTTTCCAGATAGAGTTAAATTTGGAATTTATATGTATAGTCCATCATAGCAAGGTTTCTTTATTGGACTTAATGGGATTGTAATGTTATTTGTATCTGTATGGATCCTAACTGCGCCTTACCTGTAGGTTTGTATCCGTTTTTATCGTAAGTCCATGTGGGCATAAAAACCAATGTGGATTTCCGAATACGAAATAGAAAATGTTTTTAATGCTTTTTAATGACAATTCCACAATCGGAAAAAATGATGTATTCTATATGTAAATCTAGATAAGAACTCTGCAGACATGTAAGTTCCATTAAACTTTCCGTTTCGTCCCTTCGAAAGTTTTTATGGGTATGGATATGGATTTGCAGCGACAAAAGCACATTAGATTCTAATACAATCATTTCTTATTAGAATCTATTGGATGTTTTCAACAGGGTTGTTAGCTTGACTTAATTCTGCTATACCGTCACTATTAACTTAATTATGCAAAAATTTTGTTCTATATACGCAATTCATTTTTTTTTATTTCACGCATCTTTATATAACATTTTATAAAACCTCTATAAACTTAAAGCGCGTGTATATTTTCAGTGAAACCTAGCGCTATATAGACATTGACAGTAAACTATATTTCGAAGTAATATTTAAAGGCAGGAGTAAAAATACTACTCAAAATATAATATTACTAACAACAAATTTACTCAATTTCGAATGCCTTCGATGCCATCAGTCACATCGCGAAACGATGAATTAATTAAATTACAACGTTTGCACCGAGGCATTAAGAATGCTTTTAAATTAATATAGGATTTACTTAAGTTCTAACAGTAAACACTTGTCGGAACTCAAATAATTCTTTTCACAAGCTCATGTTCATTGTAAAAGCTTCTGTAATGCGATTAAGAACTTCATTGGCCATATTAATGCTTCTGTAATGCCATTAAAAAGCCTATTGTGAAATATCTCGAGCTGTTTAAATTGTGCTCATGGTAGCATTACATTAGTCGTATAACGTTTGTAAAACTAATATAGAACCTAGGCCATAATGCTACAAGACACGAAAGCCGTAAATCGGTCATTTTACGTCTTCAATGTGCTACTTGAGGAGTACTACATTTAATAATAAAAAGATGTGTCCAAGTGCAAAATTATTTGCTTAGTAAAAGGAGTTACTTTGTTTTTGAATGACGAATAATTAAACTATCGAAACTGGAATAGGACATTCCAATTTTGAATATCAAAACTCTTAAATCTTCTCCCGATCTTGCTGAAGGAAAATATTGGGATTTGTAGTATTAGTTTTATAATTTAAATATGTTTATTCAGAAATGGTTATCGACACAAGCAAGTCATTGGAAATATAACTATAAATACTACTAGCCTTCATGATAATTTTATTGGGGATGAAATTAAAAAATATTTATGCCAGAATTCAGTGGATTGATGTCAACAGTGAGAAATCGTCCCGATCCGTGGTCCACATGAGAGTACCACAGAGACAAATCCTTGGTCCATTCCAAATTTTAATCAATATAGTGGCCCAGCCTCATCTCATAAATATTGAGATTATTTATGGGATGAGGCTCCTTACAGGTGCTATATCATGTTGTTTACGGGCCTTCATGGTTATTGGTCACGTACCTACACTAAAAATGCATGAAACCAAGTTTATATTTGACCATATTAGGTAGTGTGTGACGAAGTACTTCTAAAACTTTGTTTTTGCAATATTAGTCTAGTCAACAAGTGCTTTTAAGTCAAACATTTTTCTCAGTTTCAAAAAATAATTTGAACAAAGTGGCATTCGATTCGGAATAACATGTAAATGGTTTTTGAAAAAGTTGATGTACCGTACAATTAACTGAAAAAAAAAATGGGGTTTAGTTTTTCGCAAATATCTCAAACATTATTTGAAAATTTTCAAATTTGAAGTGATTCAAAAAGTGGAAAAAACTTATCGTAAAAAAAAAGTCTTAACTCTCAGAACTGTAGGACTGATGTTTATAATTTTCCCAGAGTTGAAAATACGTCCGAGAACGGATACTGCCATCATCGAACACTAATAATAAATATCATTTAAACATATTAAATATGAAAATTTAGAAATGAAAAAATTCTGGTCCTTAGAGTATAGATAAATAAACAATAATCCATGATCAAAAAGGTTTTATCGCAATTTTTCTATTAAGTATCCATTAGTTAATTAATATTTTTTTCGAACGAGAACATGAACGTTATAAATGCGATAATTGTTAGTTAACAAATCTGAGATTTTTTTTCGTGTTTTGGAGCTATTTTAAACGAAAACGATTCCCGTTGAAAAAAAAAATAATAGTTCTTTTTCACTTTATTATCAACGACTTGCTTATAAATTAAAAATTAAGAAGCTTCATTAATCATTGAAATTTTTTTTGACATTACTATTGATCGGTTTTTTTTTATGAACAGAAGCTACCTGAAAAGGATTTTTAATTTCTTACTTTTTTGAAAACTACTATAAACAAATGCGTTGTTTAAAAGATTTTTTTTTTAATAAAATTTGATGTAAATTACGAATTAAGACAAAGTAGTTCTTTAAAAAAAATTATTGCTTAAAAGCGCATTTGTAACGATTTTTTCTACCATCTATAATTAATATTTGGCCAGTCACATTGTACATTAAAAACGTAAAACGTGATGTAAAGCTCAATTTTTAGTATATGTCATTTGGACTCATTAAAGAAGCATGAAATTATATTTTGCAAGCAAAAAACTTGATCCTAAAGTCCATCTCTGCAACGTCCCACTAACTTTAAATGATCATACAAAATTTGGGAATAATTTAAAAAATCGTTTTTTTTCAAAATTTATCGTTAACGACATCTCACGAACGAATCAACCGATTTTGACCGGAACGGCAGCGATGGACGTGGTTTTTTGATGTCAAGAGCTGATTAGTTTTTGGAATTGATCAGTAAAACCGTTTAAAAGTTATTCTAAAAAAAACACAATTGAAAAAATTTTGTAGTTTTTCTGAGAACTTTGGAATCTACTGGTCCGAATCGGTTCAAACTTTCATTGTAAAATGAGTATGGTAAAATGGTAAAATGAGCCTTTTAGTTTTTATTTCTGTTTCAATTTTAATGCTTTATTTTTATAGAATTTATAGTCAATTCATTTAAAAATATTATAAGCAAAGAAAATTATTTTTAGTCCCCTGATTTTAATAAATACCTATTATTATCTATAAATAGCCAAAGCCTTTGAATTGAATACACACGTTTAGTAAAAAAGATTTTACATTTCCTGACTCTTGAAACACACACGCACTCACGCACACACACACACACACACACAAACACGCGCGCGCGCGCGCGCGCGCAATATATATATACGGACTAATGTATACATGTAAATGCACTTTAATTATAAAAATGTAATTAACTTATTCTTGAATCTCTTTATTGTGTCATAGTGTAATTATATTTTTTTGTCCAAATAACTGTTAACTTTCATGTACTATCACGGTCACTCATATTTTATTGTTTCAGTAATTACTTTCAAATAAAGACAGGCAAAGTGTTTCGAAGTGAACAACAACACTGCATTCCCTATAAGTACGAGTTCGGTGCGGTTAGAGGGAGATTGTGGCGACGCGTCACCACGCCAATGCATCGCCATCGCCACACCGACAGCCGATCTGACCGCCGCATTAATGTTTTTCATCCGTTTAATTGTATTTGAATGAGAGTTTCTTTGTTGAAAATTGTTAGTGAATTTATTTTTAAATTACAGTATTCGGTTTTATTTATGTATAATTACGGTTACATCATAGATTTATCATGATTTTCTGTAAAACTTGATAAGCAATGTTCTATACTTCAATTGGTAAAAATTAAAAATTGTAAGACACGCCACCTTCAGGACAGATATATGATCGAATTTAAAACCTAAAAATTGAAATTTCCCTTAATTCAATTTCATGGCACACTTACTGCTCTGCTTAAAAAAAGCGGCACGAACTACGATTAGGTGTGGCGGCACCTAAACGTGTTAAAACTGTTTTGTAGTCAATTCCCAGCTTGTCACCCACATTATAAGAACTAATATGCCGATCTTGCTCTACTTTTCCCAAAATGGCATCAACTTTATCCTAGTCGATCGGTCGACCAAAGCGAAATTCATCTTCGACATCAAAACTACCAAACTAAAAACACTTGAACCAATTTTAAGCTACTCTAACTGACACTATAAAAGTTCATAAACGTCACAAATTTTTTCGCAGTTTATATCGCATTTGGAAAAATTACTACAAAATTACAAAAGAGGAATCTTTTTGTAATAAAACTCAAAATGTATTGAAATTTTAAATATCATTTCCTCATTTTGGTGGGCAGAAAAACAATGCAAAAATGGCTGGACACCACTTTTACTTTTTATTTTTTTTTTTAAATATGTCATCTATTTAATGGTATCAAAACTAGCCAGATACGAGCAGCACAACCAGAGATTTTACACTAAGTTTTTACTTATAAAATATTAAAAAACTTTTTCCCCGACCTAATATGATGCGAATTTGAATTAAGCTGTAGTGTAAACTAAACTTAAGTTAGGATTAACAGAATTTAAAAGAAAACATACACACCAAAAACTGCCTTATTACTACTGAATTTTCACATTTAGCTTTTTCACGATAGGAAGTTAAGCTACATTAAAGGCCTAGGGTAGTCCTTACCTCTACCCTCCATTATACATCAAATTTAAGAGATAATTATTTATCACATTTCTTTTCAAGTCACCTTTTTATAGTCTTGACATCTGTCTTCCTTGGATTATATATAAATATTAAACCATCCTTAAGTTAATCTATTTGTTTATTATTTATTTATAATCTAATAATATTAAAGAAATTTTGGGAAATGCAGTAAACCCAAAACACAAAATAAAAACAGATTTTTTTCACAAAATTATATTTTGTGTCATAACACCTGCTACATGTTCTTACTGTTATCATATTTACAATATATTATATACTACACATTAGTAACAATTAACATTCATAACCTTACAACGAGCGATCTTACAATAATTTACTAAAACCAGACCAGTTCAAGGTTCCTGTGGGCCGGCAACAATTGCCAATAAATTACTGTGATGACAACTCGAAACTTATATAAAGCAAACAAAAAACGACCTGGAAACTAACTAAAAGCTAAAACTTAAAACAGAGTACAAAAAAAAGTACAAAATATTAAAAACAGAATATCATTAGGCCGACTTTACATCATCGATTCGAGAGGCCAGTGGCGGTGTTCCCAATACATTACATTTACTATTTACATTGTCGCCGAAGAAATTTAGTGGAGTTACCACCGCCCTTGTAGCTCTCACGCCGACGCGGATCGTTTCCCTAATAGCTAGATATCAAAAAGTCACACACGACTCGGGCGCATTATTCGCTAAAATTACAATAAAGCCGCTAACGTAACTATCCGACACGACAACGCTCCCCTATATCACAAAATTTACAAATATCTTACAGGGAAAACTAAGTATACGAGGGACGAGTAATAGGCACTTCAAAAAACAGATCAAACATGAAACATAGAAATAAGACTTGTTTAAATTAAGTTAGTGTCGTTAAAAACCCATCTACACACACACAAGAGTTCTCTCAATATATGTCCATATTTATTCCCTTGTGAAATTATCAAGTAAACATTGCAATTTGCTCAAAATATGAAGTGTAAGCAAGTCTAAACTAGTACAATCCCAAAACTAATCAATACAAAATTTCTTTGGAAATAAATATAGTATTATAACCACCAATATCTTTTTCTAAGTTGTCTGACAATATTATGCATGCAAGCAGAGATCCTTCAAGTAGACAATAGTCGCATTATACAACAACACAAGTGGATTAAAGCTGCCCTAGACCCAACCATATGGGCTACGATGACTTAGAAAGCTTCCACAAGAACACAGATTATTGAATTCTTTAAACCAATCTAGGTATGCTATGTGTAATTGAAAAACTATGTGTAAAAACACAATTGCAATTTTTGTTTTGCAATTATTATTTATTATGAAAAACACTTAAGTAATTTTATTATTATTCTGCCTTGAAATCACTATAACGGACATTATTATTCGCTCTGAAAGTTACTGTTTGAAAGATAATAGTTGCTACCACACAATTTTTAATAAGTTTCTCCATTTATATTACAAGCCTGTGACAATCATGTGTCTGTACAAAAGAACATATAACATATGAGTATTAATGAGATGTATACTATTTTACAATAATTTATATATCACTTTGACACTAACAAGTTGTTATAAAGTATGTTATGGAGGTTTATTAAAACCAGTTCAAAAGAACCAGACAGTATCAAGATCACTTTTGACTTTAATGCATCTGGAATGCTTCAAGTCCTTAACAGTCAAAATATTCATTAAGTGAATGTGTTAAATTGTACAAGTACATGCATACCATTTGGTGCATTTGCATGAGTTATTGCTTTTCAGGACTTTGGATAATACAGAATTTTAACTAAAAGTGTTAATTTGAAATTGGCATATGACTAAATACTACAAAATAGACTTATTTGCATTTATGAACTACGAAAACTATTAAAGCACCATTATGTGATGTAAAAATCAAGATTAAGCCTAAAATACTGAAATTCTTCTATTTGGAATAATTTCTGTAAAGTTAATGACATGCTTGATTCAGAAAGCTGAAGCATCAATTGCTCATGTGTCCACAAGAACATCATCAACAAATCAAAACAAACATTATTGCACAAAAGAAATGATACATAATATTATTGACAATTTGTACTTTTACCTATGTTTAATACAAATGAGTTTTGGATATGTACAAAATAACAAAATTTTATGACAAATGCACAGTTGGTCATTTCGAAGCTTATCAATTAAATGTTTTCACAGACACCGAAGAAATAACGGGCGTCATCAACTTCATTTCAATACTTCTAGTACATCGAGTAAGGCTCTAGAAACAATCATACATACAAGTGGATTTTTTCAGGAAGCTGAATAGAGAATAAGGCAACACTAAAATGGTGTTAACAGTTTTTTGTTGATAACGTCTATAAAAGTCTTATTTACATTGTTGAGTCACCTTCAAACATACAATTATTTGTACTAAATGCCTTACAAACAATATATGATACAAATTCCTTGATTTTATTTTTGGTCATGTGATGCACAGTTTTAAAAATACAAATTTTGATTTACACTTCCTTCCATTTCCTCATCTCTTGTCTCCGCAGTCCAGCGACGGCCCCGCCCGTTGGGTCACGTCGCGAGCGCGGCGTGCCCGTCACTGAGTCGTCTCCCTCGGGCGCAGTGCCCGGACTGCGATCGCGGGCCCACGTGAGCCGCTTGTCGTCACCTCTGCTGGGCGTCGATCGGTCGCGGCTACCGCCTCATTGTCGTGTTCAGGGTCTGCATGGCGAGCGGCGGAGGCGCGTTAAGATAACCGTACGCATACACGTTGGGCTGCTGCGTGCGGGGCTCCGTAGCTGTAGCGGGATGCGGCGCGTACTGCACGGGGGGTTGCACATTCATCATCTGCACGGGTAAATTATTGAACTGTTGTTGTGCCGGCACACGATAGCCGTTGAGACTGTAGGCGGCGGCGCCGATCAGCTGCGGGTTGAGGTTAGGCGACATCCGCGAGCCCCCAGACATAACCCCGCCCATCTGCATATGCTGCATGGCGCTCAGGTTGCTGGTGTTGCGGGCGTTGCGCGCGGAGGAAGCAGCGGCGTCAAGCTGTGTGGGCGCCGTCGACGGGTAATACTTGGAGTGGTGATAGTGCGCCGCCGCCGACGACACCGCACTGCCCGGCGGCGTGCCCACTTGCTGCGGGTGGTGTTGCGGTTGTTGCTCAGCCATCTGCTGCAGCTTGGCGAGGGAGCACGAAGGCGCCCACCCGCCGTACTGCTGCTGCTGCTGGAAAGGCAGGTAGCCGCCGCCATAGCCCGCGCCGCCTTGCATACCGCCCCCACCGCTACTCGCACCTTGATGGTGTGAGACAGGAGGAGTGGCACGACTACGCGCGGGAGGGGTTGCGGTTCCTCGTAGCCCTCCTCCAGCTCCTGTCCCGCCACCTTTTTGGGATTCGTTGGTGTTATTACTTCCACCAGTATTTGCATTGGCTCCTCCACTGGTCAATTGGTTGTTACCACTACTTGCGTTATTCCTATTCCTATTGTTGACATTCTTCTGCTTGGGTGGCTGAGGGTGCGGAGGATGATGCGAATGCGTCGGCTGGCTCATGATGGATGGGATATGTATGGTGGAATGGGGATACTGTGGGCTAGGTGCTGGATGCATATGCATCATGGAGCAGGGCGATGCCAAGTCCGATCCAATACTGGTAGGAGATTCGAGTCCCAGTTGACTCACGTCCAGTTCACATGCTGCATACTGCACCGAATGTACAGAGTTGCTAGTAGAATCAGGCGTGTAAACACCCATAGACTGTAATGCAGGACTAACGGCTGTACCGTCGCATAACTCTTCCTTTCCAGTTTCTTTGGGAGAATCCTCTTTCTTAGTTGGTACCCGAGTTTTCTTATCAACATCTGTAGATTTAGGGACAGCATCAGAACCATAGGGTGCTTTGCAAGGTGTAGCTGGAGCAGCCGGTACATGAGGACTATGCTGTCGATATTCTGCACAACTTGTAGGCACATCTTGCTGCTTTCCCTGACGCTGAAGCATCTGTTGTTTCATTTGCACTTCCGCTGAACTCTGTGACTGTGATTTCTTTGTTTCACACTGGGTCTGACAAGCTGTAGTGGTCTTGGATTGCTTGGCTGATTTGCAGTCACTTTTTTGAGAACAATCAGAAGCTTTCGAAATGGGCGTCTTAGTTTCCTTGAAATGTGGAAGACTTGTAGTAGCATAGATACTGCCTGTTGAAAGTGTACCATAAGCTATATTGTGAAAATCTTTTTGATCATATTTAGGATGTAGTTTTTGAGGAGACTTTTGCATCTGATCTAAATTTGGCAAATTAAACCCTTGAAATTTTTCCAGATAGTTTTTGTCACTATTTTTCATGTCAAGAAAGCGATTATGGTCCCAGGTCCCTTGTAACCGTGTGGGATCCCACGGCGCCCACTGATACTGTGCATGTGTAGTATGATAGTTTGGAATAGGATTCACAGTATAATCTGCTTTACTAACTAATTCAGAATCATATTTAAATTTGGGTAACATCTTATTTATATCACTTTGATCTGCTTTTAAGCTAATTTGCACTGAGCAACTTTTATCATGTTTCACATTCGAGTTTTTGTTGTCACATTTATTAGTGTTAGATTTCTCTTTTTTAAAAAAGTCTTGTTTTTTGGGTGCGTCGTTGACTTTGACATCTGCTTTACTAGAAACAGAAATGGTATTTATCACATTTATAGGAACTGATGTTTCTGGTTTCCTAGCTGGTGTATTTTGTTCTGGAAAAAACATTTTCGGTTCTGGTGTACTCCTTGGTGTGTCGTTTTTTGAAATCTTTTTATCGACTTTTTCCAGCTTACTATGAGCAGAATTAACTCTGACATCACGAAGTTTACTTTTTTCTCGAGGTTTCTGATTTGGATCACATTTGGTATCGAGGGCATTTGTTTGCAAAATACTCATTGTGCTTCCGAGTGAATTCTGCATTGCATTTGAATTATTATAATTAGATTCTATATCAGCTCTTTCCAAACCTAAATTTACAGCCGCATTAGCACTCTGACATCTTGGTAAAAAATTTACATCTGTCACAGTAGGTATTTTTGGTATAACTGGATTAACGACTGGAGACGTAATAGGATGTGGTACTTCCAATTTCGTGGTTGATTTGCTGATTACCGGAGTATTGTCAGGTGTAGTATTTATGACTCTACCGGTATCACTAGATTTCACAAGTACTTTATCTGTCTGCACGGCTTGTGATTCTTTACTATTAGATTTATGGTTGAACAAGGAATATTGAGCCTGTTGAATTGTCATAGCACTATTAATTGCATTTTGATAACTCTGCATATTTGGTTCTATTATGTTCCTAGTAATAACGGGCTCATCTTTCCTATTATTGATTTCATTACTGTAAGTGTCCTCATCTTTGTTAATGGACACCAATGATTTATTTTTATTTGAATTTTCGAGATTGGGGTAAGTATCTAGTTTAGGAATATCACTTTTTTTAACAAACTGATTGAGTGCACAATCACGCACATTGTCTGTGTTTTGAATGATTGACTCTGTTTTAGTTGGCGATGTCTTTCTCTCCCCATTTTTATTCTCTTCAACCACCTGATGTTGAATCACAGTTTCCTTTCTTATATCATTTTTATTGCTTTTTTGTTCACATATGTCAGTGTTATATTTTTCAGGAGATTTCCATTGCCTCGGAGATTCATTAATAACAGATTTTTCTATTTTTTTCGGAGATAATCCTGTCTGTGGAGAATTAACAGTATCTGACTCTGCCTCCACTACTATTGTTTCGATTGTATTCGTTTTTGATACTATCAAATCGACAGGAGGATGAATGAAACTAGTTTGTTCTTGAAGCATGTTATCTTTTATTACTGCTATATTTTCTGTATTATCATTAACTGATTTTATGGGATTGACTTTCTCTGCCACCTCATTTGTTTTAAAGTTAGTATTTTGTAGTGTAGAAGCTGCAGTTGCTTGGGATTTAGGAGATGGTAAAGGGCAGCTTTGACTGTTTCCATCGTCAGATTCTGAAATAATAATAGTCTCCTTATCATCAAGCTGCTGCTGTATACCTTTAGAAGGAGAATTAATTTGACCATTAATAACATTAGATATATCACTTTCACATACTACATCTTTTTCTATAAATTTATTTTCCAATATTTTATTTTCATTTGGATCTGCAGGTTCATTATTTTTTTCAATTTTAAGAGATTCTTTTTCAACCAGATTAGATACAATTTCTTTAGATATTTGTTCTTTGTCAGATAATGATTTAGGAGAATCAATGTGTATACTATCTAATTCCATATCACTGGTGTGGTTGTCTGTACTGTTATCCTCATGAGGTCGTGGCGTGGACGGTTTACTAGGTATACTTCTACGATCTTCTGGTTCTCCTTCTTCTACTTCCATTTCATCATCGGCTTCCCCTGAAGAATCTTCTGAACTGGATGCAGAATTTTGTCTATTTTTCTCATCTTCATTTCCATCTTTTTTCGGTGATATATTAATTTTACCTTCCGTAGAAGGTTCTTCAACTGGCTCGCATGTTTTATCATTATCACTCTTAGCATTACTCGGATCATTATCAAGTTTAATTTTCTTTGCATCAGGTGACTCACTTCTTTTCTGCGTTTTATTTGTCCCCTTTGTTCGTTTTCGAGGTCTACCCTTCCAGAGTATTTTCTTTTTAGTTTTCTGTTTAATAGGGTCAACTGAATTCATTGGTGGTAGAACTGTACTTTCTTCCTGACTATCAGATGCATATGCTGCTTCTTTAAGACTACATTTAGCTTTTATATTTATTTTGTTTTCATCATTAGATTCATTATAATGCATAGATCTAGATGATCTTCTGGCAACACTTTTACTCCTCTGTCTTCTAGGTTCAATGTCAGTGCTAGATGCATCTTTACTATTGCCGTCATTGTCAATAGTAGTCTCTGACATTTTCCTTGTGGTGTCTCGTCTTCTTTTACGTCCGGTGTCAGTGGCCATTGGTGTAGTTTGATAAGTAGCTTCACTGTATTTAAGAGGTCTCGTTCTTCTTCTACCAGATGAAGTGACCTCTACTGATGCCTCTTTGAGATCTTTCTCAATCTTGGTTTTATTTTTGCTTTCTTGTTTATCTATTTTAGAAGTTCCAGTGATAGTGTCAGGTTCCGTATTTTCACTTTCTTCAGTCTTGAAATCGGCGTCATTTTCAGTTTCTTGATCACCAGAACTTTCAGCATCAGGAGACCGAAATGGATTTATAGTCGAAGTTACGAGAGGTGTCCATCGTAAACATTCAGGATCGATTTCCAAGCGTGGTCTACTTTTTAGTTTCTTGATATGGCTATCAACTTTATTCCAGTCTATACATAAACCAAGCTTGACATTGTCATTATGAGGTATACACTTCACAAATCCAAGAAGTTGAAAAGTTATAGCAATGTCATGTGCATGCATTCCTGTTGTACATGCTATATCTTCAATCAGTACAGGTTTATCTCTGTATTCATGCAAGTATTCTAAAATCACAGACTTCCAATAGGCATGGTAGGAAACTCTGCCTAAATCAGACAAAGGTTTTTCAGGAGTTCCAGGTTGGCCTTCTTCCTTTGAAAGTAAGTAACCTGAAATAAATACTATACATTAAAAAACCAATTACCTAATCAATAAAGTCAGAAAATTAAATGAATAATTCCAAGAAATATATAAATGATTCCACCACTCACTAAAATGGATGAGGAACCTTCCATAGCCTTGTCTCTGGTATTGTGGCATTGTCATAATACAGGACACATTGTACTTTTGTTGACAGTGCTTCTCTTTGGAAAAATATCCCACAAGGTGGCATCCTTTACTGTCATTTTTGGTCAAAACATAAAATAGGAAAGGTTCAACATCATAATATAAGGTTTTATGATCCAGAAACAATTTGGCAAGTAGGCACAAATTTTGACAATATATTTTGTTAGCATTTCCATCCACTTCAAACACAGAAATATCTCCACAACGATAGATTTCAGTAGCAGGCGGATGCCTCCACATGCACTTATCTAAATGCCTCAGTAGTACTGCCCGACTCTTGGCATATTTAAGGCAGAACTCGCACAAGAACAGTTTTGGAAGTCTGTAAAAAAATATGAGTATAATTTTAAATACCTAAACCCTAAATGGAAATCTCAGCTACGAAATAACCATAGACATTTAAAATAGGTTTCAAGCTATTCAATTCAGAACAGTATAATTCTCAATGAAGAGATAACATGAAAAAGCTATCATACCTAGCATATTCCTGAGGAAAAGGACTTGAGTACCAAGTCTCAATCTCCCATTGACCAAATTCAATGGCAGAGGGGCAGCGTTGGGGTGCATGAGGGCCTGGCGCGGGAGGCCCCGGTGGCACCAGTGGACCCAATTCTTGTTGTAGCCCACCTGCCACTGCCTGAGCCTGACGAAATAGATCTGAGTCCGCCTCTGTTACACCTGGAGGTAGCCGTTTACCCTCTGAAATTAAAATAAACATGTACCTTTGCATGTTAAGTACTGATAATATATAAAAAAAATTAGATATATAAAATGCTGAACATCAGATTCAAAATTTGAGTGTAGTTAGTAATATACAAAAAAAATAGAAATAAATCAATCCATTCATGGACTGTGATTGTGTTGCACCTGGCCGAACATTTATCGCAAGCGAAAGTGCATGTGTGGATACTGCCGATACCCGATTAACAAAATACATTTGTCATCAGACACGACAACCAACATAGATGGAACGACATATAAAGAAAATGTGACGCCGGCGCACCGTCCGACCAGAGAATTTTGAAGAGAAACAAAAGTATTTACCGAGAAGGGAGCAGCCATCAATCAGAGGGGCGAGACCGTATCCACCACACGAACCTTTCGCCTGCCGCCATCGCCGCCAGCCCCCGCCCACCGCGCACACACAGACACTGTCCACGCCGGACCGACGCGCCACACCCCACACCATATGCCCGTGTGTCTCAAATGCGCGCTTCGTCGATACGAAACTCACGTACACATTACAACTAGTCAACCGAGACTATGCACGCGTTGAATGTGTACTTCAGTTTCAGTCTTCGAATTCGGACATGCTTCAGAACACCGAGTCAAGGGTTGGGGCGCGGCGCGGTCACGACACAGTTAGCAAGGGTTATATGAACTCGAAAGTACGAGTGGCGGATAAACCGATCTTACCCGTCTGATTGGTGGTCGATCGCATCTCATGGCTCTTATATTTGTTACTAGACGGATCAACGTAATTCCGGCGACGGTCGTGAAAGTCAAAACTAAGCGATTCTCGTAGAAACTCTAGGTCAGGCTCGCGACTCATATGCTCTATGCTCTTATACAATTTAGTCAAATCTTCCTTGGCTTGATGATGCTTTGCAAACGCAGCCGTTTTGACCAGCGCTGACGGTGTAACTGGCGCCTCATCGACACCAGAGCGCATAGGGCTCTCGCTCCTGTAATGATCATAATTATTGTAACTATATGTCGATCGAATCTCGTTTTTTCCAAAAGCATGTTGATGCTGATAGGGAGGTTTATGTTTATCTTTCGATGGCACCATTTTCCTTTCTGTAGAAAAGTATGTAGGATTCCGGGCAGCTGGCCGTGAGGCAGGTCGCTCCTTATCCTTATCAGCGAGCGAAGCCTGATACTGTTTGAAAGTGCTCCTCGTTTCCTTCAGTACCTCCCGATTGTCAGGTCGGCGATCTTCGTATGCGACTCGATGTCGCGACTGTGATCGAGACGCATTACGAACCGCATAGAATTCAGATAAACCATCGAAGAGAGTCGTGAGTAATCTCTCCCCACATCGAGAACGACGCGCCGTAGTGCGCGCTCGCTCTTGCCGTCGATGCTCCGTATGTTTCGGTTTGTGATCAGTTTTTGTTCGTATCTCCGCCGCCCCTTCCGTGTTAGATTGTTTTTGAGCTTCGGCCGCGAACCCCCATGATTCACAAGGATCACTTTTTGAACCGAGACGCTCGAACACAGACGAAATCTGTGTGGGTGCGGGTGGTAATAGAAGTGGCGGTGGGTGCGACGGCGGAGGGGTTGCCGGCGACGGAGAGGGCGACGCCGATGGACCAGAATCGTCGGATGCGTCGCTACTCAAACTCGGGCTAGAAAGATCTCGCGGCCGACAGTGGGTGCGTGGGCGCGGACGCGTCACACAAGCGTCGCGTAAACGCAACTCGAGCTGTGAATAACGCGTCACACGCACCCCGCCCCAGCGCGCTCCGCCGGCATCTTCACCGCCGCCCTCCTCGTCCCAACCGTCCCATGAACTTGAAGACTCGCGGCAACGTCGTTTCTTTATCAGATTGAACGCAGAGAATCTAAAAAACTTTTGTTTCTCCTTGGACATTCTCTGTTCGGACTCGATGCGCGCGAACGACGGGTGATCATTACCATCCGAGCGTTCGTCGTCGGAATCCACAGCGAACTTGATGGGAGTCTTGGACTTCCGGCCCTTCACCACGACACCTGTAGCAGTTCTGAAATCGGCAATTAAATGATCAGATTAAATCACAATAAAAAATATAACATTGTTTAACTATAAAAAAAAGTACCTTTTAGGCGTAACATTATCACGGCAATCGTCGCAGCGCCAAGGCGGATGAGCGCAAGCAACATGTGCTGCGCGGGGGCACCCGCCAGCGCATCGCGCTACCCAACCACCGCGCGCCGTACACCACATGCACCATGTACATTCTCCACATGACCACCGCAACACCTAAATACATACCATATGTTTTAGTTTTATAATCTGCATACCTAACATTTAAATAGTAAATCTGCCAACATCTAAATAACAAATCTATAATTTTCAAATGTGTATTTTCTTAATTATAGTTAGTGCAGAAGTTAATATAAATTACTAATATACACATATTACAAATTTTATGATCTATATTAGATTAAAATACAATGAAACCTGACTATAGATAGTTTAGAAAGCAAAAGTTTAAAACTATTCTATAATACAATTTTAATTTCAGAGGCTATAAAAAATATCTAGAACAGTGTTTCTTAATCAAGAGAACCCTAACCCCAAGGAAACTTGAGATTATATTCGATGAATATATGTATGTAATGTATATAGTAAGAAGTAATGCAATACTCAAAAGACTGAAGATTCACTCACACTGACTTGCTTGTCTTTCATTCTAATCTCATGAGAAGCTTTTATAGGATCTACTTTTACACTTACCTAGTAGACTATTAAATTCCCTATATTCAGTCACGTAATTGCCAGAACATTTAGCTAGTATAGTATAGCATTTTTTTTATTAAAAGCATGTGTATTTCCTTTTTAGTGTTTTTGATACTTATATTTTATTAATGTTATACAAAATTTTAAGCAGATACAATATAAACCAATCACATCCCTTGTAAGCTGATTGTGGCTACATCATTTATCATGTTAGACATTTTTTTTATGAATTTTGTATGAATACAAAATTTGAAATCAATGTTTTATTCAAAAGGTCCATCATGCAGAAATGCTCTGGACTTGGTCATTGAATTTATATACAAGTACCAAATTTATATAATGTGATACTATGAGTAATATAAAAAATAATACAATAAAAGCTTGCAAAAACATAATTTATCACCTGATTATGTTCCCAAAATATCTATTTTTTAGTTAATTCAGTAAAAGTAAAACTAGTTTGTGTCAAAGTCCTTCATGAGCAACGTAGTTGATTATTTATAATATGCAGCGTCACATTTCAGATGAGCACAGAGTTAATAATTATTTACTATGTATAAGTCATACATTTTCATTAATCAAAATTGCAATTGAGAATCACACAAAGTAGTTTTTAAAACGGAATTTCTTTAATTCATATATATTAATAATAACATTAATGATGTTATTTAACATTACTTCAATTTTAAATATAAACTACCATTTTTACATGACTATGTAAAAATAAAGTAGAAATATATTAGAGTTGCTATACATATGAATAGATGACCTGCTGTATTTATGACTGATTGGTGCGGAGGTCTACTTCAAATTAAAAGTAGCTTACAAAGCATTAGTATATTAAAAATATCTTTTTTAAACCATAACAAAAGAAGTTGAAATTATATTTAACTGTCAAGTTTCTTAAATATACTATAAACGCTCTCAAGGGTTTTAAATATGTTATAAAACTACTAAGAATTAGAAATTCCAAACAGAATGTACTCCTTTGTAGGCTATATAATATAAATTTTGCACTTTATTAAATAACCAAAATCGATTAAGAGCATTAAATTAGAGTATGATTAAAAATTTCAATAACCTGAAAAAAATTAAAATATGTCAAAAAAAAAGGGATGGAGAAAAGTTGCAAAAACCAAAAATATAAATTATCTTGTTACTATGATCATATAGATACACCAATCACTACGATTACATGTTAGTGCCTTATTTAAAATTTTTGTGAAAATATTTAAAGTTTTATTTAACAAGTGATTATTTTACATATAACTTTAAATATAATGATTTGAAAACAAAATCAAAAATATCTTTATTTCATTGGCAATGAAATTACACTTGAAATACGTCATTAATAAATTCATTTCGACATTACCGCCCATTCCAAATGCTGATTCACTGAGAGAAGAATGGGCAAGAAACTCGAGGCTTGCTCTTTTTATTTATCAATACAAAGGATTTAGTATATTTACAATTTAGTCGACATTTAAAAATTATATGAAATAACCTGATAGGTGAGCAGCTCAATCCCAGGGACTTTTTTCATTAAAATATTCCAACACGTTATAGTAGCCCTTACCATATAACTTTCTTTTAACAAAACGTTTAAACTCAGCAAATGGCAAATTTTGAATTTCAGTTGGGATCTTATTATAAAATCGCACACATCCCCTTCAATAATTTATTAACTTTACTTAGACGAGTCTTATGAGCAACAAGATCATTCTTATGTCTAGTCTTAATGTTATGGATGTCACTCCTTTTATGGAATGATTCTATATTTCTCTTGACATATACCAGGTTTTCATATATATATATATATATATATATATTGTGATGCTAAAGTTAGGACATTAATTTCCTTAAATTTTTCTTTAAGAGATGTCATTGGTCTCAGATCATAAACAGCACAAATAACTCACTTCTGTAGCATGAAAATTGTAATATCGGCTGCGTGACCCCATAGCAAAATTCCATAGGTCATAAGACTATGAAAAAAACTGAAATAAACTAGTCTTGCGGTGCTTTCGTTTGTAAGTCGCCGAATTCTTTTGACTGCATATATTGCAGAACTAAGCCTTTTCGCTAATCTCGTAATATGAGAGTTTCAACATAATTTAGAATCTAAATGAGACCAAGAAATAGGGTTGTGTCTACAATATCCAGTACCTCGTTTTTTACCATGACATTTGTGTCAATCAATTTAGAATCAGATAAGGAAAATTTTACAAGTTTTGTTTTCCTTTCATTGAGCAGTAGATTATTAATACTAAACCACTGAACGATTTCAGAGATGGTACTGTTTACTTCATCAAAAGCTGGTTGATGCCTATCAATCTTAAAAAGTAAGGAGGTATCATCAGCAAACAATACAATCCCATGACCATTTTTAACAAGATGTGGTGGATTTTATAAAGATTTTTATGGGAACAATGTTAATTCTAGAATAGCACCATCTACCGTTTATAGCATAATTTATGAAGTTTTTTACAGTCAAGATGATATAAATGAGTTTAACTCCATAAAATTCTCTAGTAAGTTTTAAATTTTTTTTCCAAATACAACCAACTTGATGAAATATGATCATAGAATGTAAAAAAAATATTTCTTAAATTGTCTAAAAATTCGAACCTCGATATAATGACTAAAATAGGTTTCAATAAAACTTTTTATGCAAGTAGTTCAATTAAACATTGTTAAATTAATATTTTTATGTATCATTGTTAGTTTATTAATAGTTTTCAAAAAATTAACTCCTTTAATCAACCCTATTCAGTGGTAGCATGTAAAATTATTCAACTTATTTATTATTTCAATGAAAATAAATTTCAAAATGTTTATTATTTTTATTCTTAGGTGCTACCACTCAAGAATATTATAAGTCACCAATTCGGCATGATTAAGTTGAAAATATCCAAGTCACAATCTGACAAAAACCTTTTTTAATATCATCATATTTAAATGATAATTTTCATTTGCTTAAGACATCCAAACCAATACGACTTATATTTACTTGGTATTTTAAAAAAATCTATGTTGCAAGTGTGATAAACTCTGATACTTTAATGTAAAAAATGATCAATTAGAAGAACAATTTCTTGCAAAATGTAGATTTATTTCATGCTCCTCCCATATTTTACTGTAGAAACGCATCAAATAGATAGAACTGATTATATTAAAAAAATACATACTTATACTTTATTTTCTTGTAATTAGAGTTAAAATAAAAACATATATGATTGTAATGAATCAAATGGTTTTACTAATACATAAATTAATCTTAGATCTAATCCTAGAAAAGTCAAGAAAAATGTCAAAAAAAAATCCTTCAATGCAGATCATCAATTTTCTTACATACTCATAAAGCCAAGATCAGATATGTCCAACAATAGTGATGGGACAGTTATCGCTTTACTTTATTTTTGTTATAAATTCATGGGAGCAATGGCTCCAATTGCTTATAAGCTACTGTGGAATTGATTTACAAATATTCAATTTGATTCAGTGAGTTTGACAAATTAATTGTACATAAAAATATATTTTTTTTATGGCATAGTTGAAGGTGAAAGGCGCAGATGAGCCAACAGAGAGTAGATGTCACAGGCTATGCACACTCGCAACCCCAGAGGAGTCACTAATGTGTTGCCAGTCTCTTGGGTAGGAATAGAATATCTGATGGAAAAGAGAGTAAACTGATGAAGAGGAAATAGAATGATGGATAGCGGAGTATGATGATGGAGCAGAGATGGGGTGATGGAGGAGAGTTGGCACACCGGAACTCGCACTCACTGGACAACACGAACAACAAATGCTTATGAAACTTCACATTTGTTTTCCTTAATAGTGTGGTATTTCACCAGTCAAGGTGGCCTATTTCATTACTGAAGCAAAATTGATTGCAACATGACTCTACCACATTATTTTATAAATTAGCATTATTGATTTTTCTTAAACATCTTAAATATAGTAAAAAAGATTTGAAATTAATTCTGTACATTATAAAAAAATATTTCAAATTCATAAGTCACTATGAAATTGCAATATATTTATTCTTATCACTAGATAGATGTAATTTACTTTTCTCTGAAAGTCAATGTCGGAAAAATCAAATCGTTTATATCATCATATTTTTATTATTATTATAGACATGATTTATCAAACTTCTCTTAGTTCTTTAAGAGCCCTGGTGGGAAATATACAACCACTTCATACATCACAAATTATATGATTATTCAACAAGTGTTGTTCTCTTAACATTCCTTATCAAGAAAATTAAATATATATACAGTTTATTAAAACAACAGTAGTTCTTAAAAATGTACTATCTCATTTTCCTTTAGCTGCAATATTTAATTTTAATATATTTCTTGTATTTCTATAATTGAATATAAATATTATATTATTATTATTATTATTATATTATATTATATATTCTATATAATAATAATTTATATTCTATAATAAAGAATATAAATAATATAATTGAAGTTATCTTTACAATATTTTAGCACTTTTCTTTCAAATTCTTATAAATTCCTTGCAGTTATCTAACATTTATAAGTTCGGTGTTCTATGCTTCCTCTATGTTATTTCGTTTCATATTGAATTATCACGTTCTATGTTATTTATTTTTATATGGTTTCTGATTAAAAAACATAGGAGGGCATCACAGTACACATGGCAGATATCAAATTCGCATAAGGCACATATTTTATGCAAATTTATTAGTTAAGCTAATATTTTCAGCTGTACAAGTGAACACATTAGGTTGGCCTGTGAAATACTACGACTGATATGGCTGAAAGCATGTTCCATTTGCAGATATACAGCACAATCAGACTTCCATACCTACAAAACCAGCAATTTAATACAGACTAAGTATTATAGAACTAGAAGGATTTAGTAAATCCAAAAGTCCACACTTCATGACTCATTTAATGTTTCATAAAACCAAAAAAAACTGAAAAGTGCCATCTAGTATATGAGGGCTGCTATTTATGTGTCTGGAATATCAAAAAGAAACAAACATCTCTTATTTAATGTAGTTTTATTGCTTTTCAAAATATTCATCAAAATGATCAATGTACTTTTACATATGTTGAAATCACTTTTCATAGCGTTTTTTCTATTTTGATTTATTTATCTCCAAAACGTACATTTTGAATGCATCAACAGCCCCTTCAAGGCTAGATACATATTGACCTCATAATCTATTCTATAAACTTGGGAATAAATAGAAACCATTTGGTGCCAAATCAGAGCTGAATGGCGGATCAACCATCAATTCGATCTTTTGACCTTCCAAAACCAAAGATATTTCGGCAGACAAGTGATAAGTAGTATTGTCATAATGAAGAATAATTCTGCATTGTCGGTTCTTCTTTCTTATTTCTTCAAAGACTTCTGGCAAACAAATGGTCGAATACCAATCCAAATTAACCATTTTAATAATTCCCTAGTGGCACTGTAACAACCATCCATTTATACCAAAAAAAGGGCAACCTTTTGCTTCAAAGTACTTTTGGCACAAATAACCACACAGATCCAAGATTCATCATCTATGTAGATATTATAAACAGCTTTTGACACACCATGATTGTATTTATTTATAATTTTTTTTGCACCATTCGACACATGCTTGTTTTTGATCAATGTTCAAGTTATACAGAATCTAATGCCAAATTTTTTTACAACCAAATTTAAGTATATTATGTATGCTCGTCATACTTATGCCCAGGGATGCCTTTATTTCGCTACATGTAACATAAAGATCTTGCATTATTAGTTCCCACACAGCTTCAATATTTTGTGATACAACAGATTTAGGATGACCATCTTTAAATTTGTTTGTGAGCATAGATCACATACTATTAAACTCACTAAACTAGGGATACACTGTGGTTTTCGATGGTGCTTCATCCCCAAAAGTGGAAGTGAATTGATCAATGCACTATTTTTGAGTTAGCCCATGCCGAAAATCATAATAAATTATCGCACAAAAATTTTCACAAGTTAAATTCATGGTAATAGAGACATGCAATTTTCAAAATGACACCACAATGGTAAAACAACTGACAGTTACTTGAAACAAAATGTATTCTACAGCCAAAGTTACATTTTTAAATGTTGTAAATACTTTTTAAATACTGTTCTGTATGTGGCCAGTTCCAGACACATAAATAGCAGCCCTCGTATTGTATCAACTATTACAACCCAATCTCTTCTAAACAGATGAGTAACAAAGAAATAAATCTACTTACTACAAGATGTCATCACCAAAACATAATACTATTCTCCATTTGTGAAATGGAATTCTCATGTCTAAAATTCCATTTTTATTGATCATAATTTAATGACCCCAAACTAGATAGCCATGTTTTATAGGAAACTAGTAGCTGTAATTCTAAAACTAATAAAAAGAGCTCAATTAATGCATTTTTTCCAAATCATCTTGTTGCCAACTTACACACATTTTTTCTTTTGATTAATGGAAAGTTTTCTATTGATCAATAGCATGTTGAGACTAAAAAATATACTGATCAGCAAATGCAGTTGGCATCAAAAAGACAGCAGGTATGAGTACTGCCACATATGTTACAACATAAAAGTATAGAGACTAAATGTTAGCAGTTGAATATGAAAATGATATATCCTATATCTGTTATGCGAGAAAATTTATTTTAAATAATTAAAACGCAAACTCACTTGAGTTATGATACGTTATTCTTCTATATTGTTTTCCTGTCACTGTCTACTAAACAACTGTATACTTATGACACCTTATCTAAAATTATGTATTAAAATGTGCAATAATAGTTTAAGCTTAAAGTCTCATTTCGTTTGAGATGTTTGTCTAGTGTGTTGAGTCTACATGTTGAACATCACTCATACTATATAAAAATTAACAACATAATACATAGCAATGTCTTATAGCTCTGACCCATTTGACTTCTTTTTATCAATTACTATTCAGTGTTTAATTATAATTATCATTTAATTATAAGCACCTAATTATAATTGATCCTAAAAGTTGATCAGACAATAATATGCATAGTACCCAACTTGACATATTAATTATTTCTTATTGTTTAAAAATCATAGTCTAAATAATTATTATAATTGTATATAAATTGAATATTTACATAAACTATAAAATTTAATGTAATTAAGAAAACTGATAGAACTCGTTACATTTCCCATAGATATGTTGTACAATTTTTTTTGTATGCTCATATGCACAACTTATAATTGAAACATTAACATATTTTATTTTATTGTATGAATTGTATGATGCATTATGATACAACTCATATCTTTATTTACAAAAAACATGTAATACATTATTACTAAAATATATGTGTAAAATACAGAAAAACCAACGTTATGTACATACATACAAATAGTTTGAGTTCAAAATTCATCTAAACGTCCATGAGAGCTATAAGGACTATAAAGATTGTACATTCACGCTGCACACACGTTGGTGTGCACAGAAAATTTTCGTCGCGATAAAGAACTGTCTACCAAGGAGATTTTAACATCTATTTTTTTGTTATAAGTTCCATACACAGTTTCAAAAAGTCCCATATTCATTTTTTTCAAAACTTACAAATAAAAGTAGCTATGCAAAAACTTTTGTGCAAACTCAAGTTAAAAGATTAGTGATCAATGGATGTTTTTCAAGAAATAATAAAAAACCTGACAAGAGCATGTCGGACCATGCTCAAAATAAGGATCCCAAGCCGTTACTACAAAAAAATAGACTACAGATGAAAAAACTATATTACACTTTTTCTATGTTTGCCGCACAGAATAGGTATAAGCACTTTAGTCACCTATAACTAGAGAAACAAGTAGGTATGTCAACTATTACTCTTTAACTGGTGGAAGCTATAAAGTGCATCAGTAAAAAAACATATTTTCATGATTAAAAAAAATAACATAAAATCTAAATAATTCTTTTTTTTTTTTAAGTTCTATATGAGTTTTCATAAATTATTGTAATCAGGTACTTGTCCATCATATTTTTTAATATTATTTATTAGTATATTTTCAATGTTATATTTTTGTTAAAGTTACTTTGGCAAAGTTGTTCTAAAAACAGAGATTATGAATATTTGCAAAACGATGCATGATAAAATCCATAAAATAAATAATGATAATATAAATCAGATAATAACATATTGCTCAAAAATAAAGACATAATTTGTTAATGTAAGCCGTTTGTCATTTGACAGATAATTTATGGATAATCTGTCAAAGCTTATGGATTAACACTATCTGTTAAATCTTATGTTACATTTACAAATTATGTTTGCCATAATGTTGATGATGATGATGTTTGTCATGAAGCAACAGGCGGAGGAAATTTGTTCACAGACAGATCAAACACTATTTTAATTATTTTCTATCAAAACAGAAGTTTAAAGACTAAGAAAGACATAAACTAAACTTTTAATTCAACAGGTCATTTTAAGAGTTGAAATTAGAATTGACATTACTGAGATAAATATTGCAAACCAATTTCTGTAAACTTAAAACTACTCGACCAATATCATTATGATGTCAAAATTATGTCAAACAAGGGGCCATAGCTTCAATCTTTCTCATCCCTACATAATTTTAACATATACTGATGGAGTCCATTATGATAAAATCCAATATCAAACTAAATCATGATCAAAATTGACTTTTCGAAATTTTTCAAATAAAATGTTATAATTATGGTTCCATAACTTTATAGCAAAAAGTAACCCTTATGGGATCACTTCATTGTCCATCTGTCTGTCAAGACCCTTTTCCTCATGGAACCATGGAAATATTCAGTCAAAATGAATACAAAAGACATAGGTCTGGGGTCCTTGGAGGTCTAAAAAATAGACTAAACCTAATCAAAAACTATAGCTTAGGTATGGCCATTTATGCCTTAGTAAATCAAAACCTATAAGGGTACTTTCCTTTAACCTAGAATCATGAAATTTGGCAAGAACCATGATCTCACAGCAAAAGTAAAGAAAACAATCTGCAAATTGATAATTTGTGGTTATATGTATGAAAAAATGTTTTTTGTGATTACAAACTTATTAGTGTATGTTTGCAATTGGAGTATGGATCATGATTTAAAACAACAATAACATATTCTAACTTCCTGCCATGATAACTTAAGGTTTTCAAAAAATCAAATATTTTAAACAAAATTCTAAAAACGTTTGTAAAAAAATAGAATATTTTTAAAATTTTTGAGATTAATATCTGGTCAGTAACAAAATTGCTAGTATAGAAAACACACAAATCTTACACGACTCCTGATGGAAAAAATATTTACATACATAATAATTAAGTCTGTAAGGAACCCTTAGAGTACAAGTCCTATTTGCATTTGTCCAATATTTATTTATGATTTACAAATATAACATAAATTTACAATATCAAGAATTTTCAAAGAAATATATTTTCATAAATGAAGGCCTAAAAAAATTGTTTTCGTATAATCCACATTTAAAATATGAGTTACAATGCCTGTTAGCCAATTGAAACTAAACAATTTCACTTTTGACTGATTGTAAACATCTATTTTCATCTCTAGAGCAGAAAGTAATCACGCTTGATGAATTTGCATTCATTTCAGTTCTATTTTCAAATGTGTTTTTGTTTATTTCAATCTCTGTAAATGCAATTCTAATTAATTATTAATTCTAATAAACAAGACAATGTTTTCACAATTGAAATATATATTTGTGGCACGGGATGAGACACGACTTCAGATTTCGGTTGAGGACTTCACCTTCAGGCAACGTCACCCTAGTCTGAAATTGTCTTATTTCATCCTTTGCAACACAAACAATTTTCATAAAATATTTTAACAAAAATAATAATAATAATTCTTTATTTTCTCTGCAATAATGTGAAAGACAAAATTATGTCAAATGAAATTGTGACAAAAGAAATTATTGTGAGGAACTGGAACCTAAGCTAGGTCAAATGTTATAGGTTACGAAATACCCACCCCTCTTAGAAGAATTGGAAGATATATAATATCTAATAAAACCATAAAATATGCAGTATATAAATAATATACAACAAAAAGGTATTACAGAGTTCAAGCAATTAATGATTAAAATATTAGGCATCTCATCATAATTTATTTACAGTTGAACCTATTTAACTTTATTTTTATATTTAGACTTTGTCGAGGAGTAGAGGTGTAGTCCCAAAAATACAAAAAAACATTGTGCAAACTTTATTGAAACCTTGATTAGTTTCTTAAAATTACAATACATTCACAAATAACATATATCTAATGTTGAATGAAAAATTTGAAAAAGTCAAGCTTTGAGATAAAAATCAAAATAGGATTTATGGCAGGACATAGGTCTTGGAAAAATTATTGTTTAAGCAAGAAAAGTTAAGATAAATAGCACATATCTATTTCTTTATTTTTACATTTAACTAAGTCACTTTCAATAACAATTTGCATTCCATATTTTCCTTTTAACAGGCTTTGTCGCAAATAATCATTAAAGAGGATGTGGAATGCAAATTTTATTTTAAAAGTAACTTTTTGTTAAATGTCAGATTAAAAGATGGTAAAAGAGGCCTGAATCTTGTTTCGTGTTTTACCAAAAAATATTCCTAACACTCAATGTCGACCTATATGCATAATTCATAAATTTGCAAAAGTTAAAGGTAACTAAAAATGCAGTATTTTGACAATTTGAAATTATTAATATGTAAATAAGGCACTAAAGTAAGTTTATATGAGCCGATTTTGGAAGAAATTCAATTTTATTCTTATTCTTGCTGACGAATAAAAACAAGGGAAAATTTAAAAAGTTACATAGAAAAATACAAAACAATGAAATTTTATTTAAAACTACATTTATAATTTAAATAGATATTTTTGGTAATATTATTATTAAATTCTTTTGCATATATCTTTTTATTATATACATCTATTTTATATTAAATTTTTAGAAATCTAACATATTATTATGATGGGGAGACACAATTTTCTTATAATTGCTTATTGCTTATAAATTATAAAAAGGGGACAGAGTTTCAAAATCATTGATAAATTGCTTACATAATACTTGAAAGTTCCCTAGATTTGCATAAATTAAATATTATTTTTATTCAGTTTATCAATTATTATATTATTTAATTTTCAGACACCAAATTATTTTTATAGATGATAAAAAAAATATTTACAAGTAAATAAAAAAAATATTAATAAACTAAAAATGACTGAATTTATATTTTATATGAGTATTTAACATTAATTTAACAATAACACTACTTCAGTTTTAAAATATATATTTTTTCGTTAAGTCTTTACGTATGCATGATGAGAAAGTATTATTAATAATGAAAAGAATTTTAAGCCTTTTTAAGTTTATAGTTACAAAAATAAATATTTTATTATTATCATCACATAAATATAAACAAATTATAAGCTTAATCAGTGTATTCAACACATATACAAATATAATAGTGTACATCACATTTCTAGACTGTAGAAATATACCTATTGAGTATACACATACATATACAGCTGCCACAAATACTGCACGTTTATACTGTAATAATATACAGCTAGCTATAAGTGAGTACATAAATCTAGGAAAGTAGTTGCTCATCGGCCCCGGTACATGTTTACCCTTCATCTTTTGTCCTTTCATCTCAAAAATTGTTCAGATACTTTTTTTCCACATAGCTCCCATCCAACAAATTCACGATAAGGAACTTCGTTCCAATAGTTTAAAATAAAAAATGATCATATATATCTAAGTTTTCAAAGGATATTTAAGATCATAAATATCCTTTGTTTAAATTTTCCTTATAATTTCATCTGTTATATAAATTGTCAAAACACACTTTAATAAGCAGGACAATCTGGCTATATTATTTTTTGTCAATACACTATTGTGCCTTAATATTATTTAAATTGGTGAATAAAATATTCATTTCCTATATGTTTCATTTCAATGCTATAATGTTCAATTAAATCAATATTATTTATAAGATGTTATTTTTCTGACTTTTTACAGTTTTCAATAATATTCTTATTAGTAAACAAGAATGTCAACTTTTTGATAAGTGTATTTACCTTAAGAGCTGTTGGTGACACATGATCGAGGATGTTGAGACAAGATGGATGAACATAAGACTTGCACTGATAGCAACAGATCAATGATTCAGCTGCCCCTGATGAATTTCTGGCCTCTGTACCCAAACATTCTGAGCACACAGTCACGCCTGTTGCTTGACATTGGTTCTGAAATCATAAAAAACTATGTTTTGCAACAGAAATTGACATTCTTTTACATTTGTAAATTCACATGGGGAAATGAAATTAAACAAGTTAGTCATAGACCAAATATGAACAATCATAAACTGGGTAATACTTCCCACCGACATGATATGAATTCAAAGAGGTGGGATCCAAACCTCTCAATTTCAAATACAGTTCTGGCATATGTGCCCCTGCAATGACATGAGAGTAGAAACCAGATGCCAAATGCCAAAAATGTATAACCCCTTTAAAATTAACAATAGTACATGGAACCCTATTTTATTAAAATAATTTTAATAAACATTCATCGATGCTCATAAGAATTGTAAACTTAATAACATAAAATCATTACTACCTGATCTTCAGCAAGTTGTAGATGTTTGAGACGCTTATGGGCGCGATCAGCAGCAGCATGGCCCGGTGGACGTTCAGTAGGCTTGTAACCATTCGCGTGCTGTACGAGCAAACCACGCGCTACAGCTCGACGTGCACCCGCACGCAATACAGTGCGCACATCTGCACCACCCTCCACTTTCACCACATACGCCTGCCGTATATAGCGCTCGATACTGCGCAGAGAAGAACCATCTCGTTCGCCCAGCTCGCGCACTGCCTTGGCTACAGCTCGCGATACATCCGCATCCGGTGAAAAGCGTAATGCCTTGCTCTGTAACCCACCAGGATCCTTATATGAACTCTGCCCCTTATTATACACTTTTAGCACGGCACCCTCACGGACAGCATACTCCAACCGTTCCGACACCACATCCTCGTGGTAATTGTGATGCTGCCGGATCGCGTGACAGATGCGTTCCACACTCGGTCGCTGTTTCTGGGACCTGATCTTGTGTATCGCTTCCAATATCCATCGCTTCCACACTTCTTTGCTCACTTCGTCCGATTCGCTCATCTTCATTCACGATTATTTTGATCTCCCGTCGACGAAGTAACGGTACGATATCAAACTTTGTATAATGTCAACACCCATCGTATTTTGGCGCCTACATTTTATACCCATTTTTTTAAGAAAAGTCATGAACGGGGCTCCCGCTCGCCGCCGTAAAAACCGGCGTCCGGTTAAACATGCGTCGTCCGGCAGTCAGGGACGGCGAGCGGCCGCCCGTGACGCATCGGGGCCCGCGACTCTGATCACGACTCGACACTCTCGGCATCTACTGGCGGCCATCTTGTTACGAACAAGTTTTACGTAGTAGAGAAATAACATGCAATCACACAATAATATTTGCTACAAACGTCTCCCGTCAATCACTTATTATTTATAAATACGTCACCAAAATTATCTTTTTATTTTTTTTGACACTAAACAAAAATATATCTAAATACGGTCAAATTTTTCCGGTTTCAAGATGCCTAACACAAAAAACATTTAATATCACTTAATACTACTAGTTTAAAATTCTACATTAATAAAGACTTGTAATAAGTTAGATATCAATAACATTATTTATAAGTATCAACTTTTTTCTTGAAAACATTCACAAAACACCAACAAAAGGCTCATCAAAATGGCTATCAATCAGTTGCTACATGAAAAAAATTATGTTCTGTCGTATTACCGCAAAATGTATTGCCATTTTAATTATATTAATTGAAAGTAAAGTTGCATATGAACGAAGATATACTTGGAGTTTATAGTCTATGGGTTGATAATTTTTATAAGAAAATAACATTCAATAATCAAGGACAATAATTAAAGCACTTAAATTTCAAGTCAGTTAATTTGTTAGTTAATATATATGTTAGAAACCATAGTCCAAAAAAGTTTATTATTCGTTTTTACACTTTTTATACGAAATTAAAGAAATATGTTACTTAAATATTCAAGATAGATTAAGAAGTTTAAAGTGGTTGACAATTGATATAATATTATATTTTTCTAAATTCAACAGGTGTTACAGTGGTTGTTACAATAATATTGGTATCGATACAGTTTGTAAATTTTTTTATCCAGTAAAGTAGAAAAATTAGGTTTAGAAATAGGGCTCTATTTTTGGCTGCGTTTGTTAAAAGAGCGTGCTTCGCACGGCTAGCGATTTCTAGGTGAACCTTGAGTTCTATTTTTTCACTAGTTTCCATTTTAACTCATCAAATAAAGTTTCGTGACTGTTGCATCATGAAGATTAATAGATGGTAACTGCGAGTTTGAGGATGACGAGCATCGGAGCAACAAGTACCATACATACTAAGGACGCGTATAATCGCACAAAAGAATATGGCGACCTGTAGTCCCTGCGAGAACTGATGAAAAAGTGATTTTTGAAATGGCTATTCCATACAGTAACATTCTAAAAGCATTATCTGCGAACCCATATCCGCGATAAGCTCAGAAAAAAATCAGAGCTAGGTGCTAAAACACTAAAACATAATTACGAAAATACTGATAGGTAGTATGTTTTGATCGTTTCACTGCAACTTAGAATTACCAAGAAACTAGTAATACAATTAATATCTATAATAAGTAAATAAAGTCATTTAACATCAACAATTATAGGCCTTGCCGTGATATAAGGAAAGTATATTGAAACAGTTTTTTATATCTTTTGATTCCATTTAGATTAAATAACGTTCCACACAAACTTATGTGTCATCAAGCCTCTAGTGACCTTTACATAATACGGTAATGTTTTGTATAATATGGTATATGTCTACCCCAAAAATAAACCAAGTAATTTTAAGGAATAAAATAACAGAAAAGAATTGTCGTAATCATAAAAATGCATGTGGACATGGACACTCGCGACTCCGGAGGAAACACGTGTGTAGAACGTTGTTAGGCTTTTGGTCAGAAAATTAATATTTAATGGACGTAGGAGTCAGCTGATGGAATGAGATTGTGGAACAATGGTGGGCAGTGGGAACTCTAATAGAACGAAATGCAACAGCGAAAACTTTTACTTCACACTAGTATTCCATGATTTTCACGAGTTCGGACATTTTCAAAAAAATGCGTATTTTTAAAGGCAAATTTTAAGATGGGAGTCCTATACGCAATTGACCAGTTTTTTTTTATATAAAAGGAATATGAAACAAATATCTGGTATCGGTTATTACCATGTTTACTTATACAAGTTAGTTGAACTTTATTTACAACTATTTAGTCTGACAGACGTTGTTAAGGTCTTTCTGATATATACTTCAATCATATGTGTCCGCTACTCCGCCCGCGTGGACAAAGACTAAATGCCTTCATCTCTAATACCGATTAATCTGGCTATCAATCCTAATCCTAGTATAGCTTGCGATTTTAATCATAATACTTTTCGTAATTCCGATGCCGAACACGCTCTTAATTCCGATAGCCGTCTTACCCCCAATTTCAACCCCAATCCCGTTTTATTTTTAGTCCTAGTTCCGCTTTTAATTCCTATTTAAGTATCACAATTCTACGCCCTGTCCTATTTTAAATTTCAATTTTCACTATCAGTCGCAATTCCGATTTGAATAAAATTGAATATAAATTAATGTTAGTATTTAAGTAAAATATAACTACATTATACGGAAATCATATAGTTTTTTATTAGTCCAAATACGTTGATGAAGCCGGAAGCAAATGTTAGTAACTTATTTCACGCAGAAGTCTTGTAGGTTTCTATTAGTGAAAAAAATTTTGCGAGTTAACCAAGTAGTTCGTTTCTAGTGTACACTCAGGCGTAGCCGGAAACTAATGCTAGTGTTTCTTTATCGAGAACCTACCCGTACATGCGAACAACATTTTACCAAATTTATCGTTATCGAATAAATAGTTTAGGTACACATAGGGAACAAACATATAAGAACCTTTTTTTTTTTTTTTTGTTTCCCTCTTGCGACGAGGAGGAGGTAAAAAATGTCTATCCTGCACACCCTCGCGCCCGTACGCGTGGGTAGTGTGGGACTGAAACCCACTAAAAAATTCCTCCTGAAAGTGAAGTAATTGGGTCGGCTATGCTATTTAGTCGGTCGAGACGAGTCAGATGACAAGTCAGACGACTTTGATAGCTTCACCGAGTGCGGCCGGACGGCACATGCGAGTGCCGACGGCGCGTGACATGCGCTATGGACGACGCCTGGTGGAAGTCGTCTCGGCATAGGATGTCGCAGGAAACCGTCACGGGTCGGTTCCCTTCCTCCTGCCCGGCCGGAGGCGGTTAGCGGCGGCCGGGTGGAGTAGGAGCTTAGGTCGATGACCTGACTAACGGATAGACCTACTCTAAGTCAGTCATGCGTGTCGTTGACGTCATTAAGCTTTCAACTGCCGCTGTAAGAGCGTCAGGTGGATCGGTAAGTACGTTTCGTGGCCTACGGATAGGGTGGGATGGGATGCGGTTGATAGTCAACCGCCGCGCGTAGGAGCGCATTGGGATGTGATCCCGCGATGTCGAAGAATCGCTTCGATGCGTCCTTCATATATTTGGAAATAGTGGGGAGTTCTAAGTCCCTATGGAGAATTGAATTACGAACACACCAATGTGCATCCGTTGCGGCTCTACAGAATTTATTCTGTATTACCTGTAGTCTATGTAGTGCTTTTGGAGCGGCGTGAGCGAAGACGGGAGACGCGTATGTCATCACCGTCCTAATGCACATTTTGTATATGGTACGTTTATTACGTCTAGATAGTTTACTTTTCTACCGAGCACGGCCCCGAGCCTTGCTTTGTAGAAAAGTGCAGTATTTCTAACACGCTCGATATGATCTCGGAAGTGTAGATTTTTATCGAGCGTGACTCCTAAGTATTTGTAGTTCCGTTGCCACGGAATGATCGCATCCAACATTTTAAGATTGGGAGTGTTTTGTCGACAATGAGTCGACTCTAATCTTACCATACTTGAATTGTATGGCTGCTGATTTGTCGGGGTTTACTTCTATCCTCCACTTCCGGAACCATTGACCTAGCTCGTCAATGGCCCTCTGGAGGGGAGGAGGGTGAATCGGGTGCTCCTATTCCTATTTCCGTAAAGAGCGCGGTATCGTCCGCGAATAACGCGAGTTGGACGCCAGACGACGACGGTCGCGGTACATCGTTTGTGTACGCGGAGTACAGCAGAGGAGAGGGGTGGAGCCTTGAGGAACTCCTGCTCTGATAAGACGTCTTGTCGAGTGAGTGCGCTCATGCCTAAATGTGAAATGTCTGTTTGCTAAATAATTTTGAATAGTGATTATGAGGCGATCTGGTACTTGGAGAGAATATAACTTATAAATCAGACCTGCGTGCCATACCCTATCGAAGGCCTTGGCTACATCAAAGAAGACAGCTACGGTGCTACGTTCGGTTTCAAAGCCCTCCGAGACATACTCTACTAAGCGGAGGACTTGCTGTGGACAAGAATGGGCTGGGCGAAAGCCGAACTGTTCATCTATGATAAGGCCTTTCCCTAGGAGGTGATCGCTAAGGCGAGTTTTGAGAATTTTTCGAATAGTTTGCCCAGACCGCTCAGGAGGCTGATCGGTCTGTAGCTGGCAGGAGGTCGCGTGGTTTCCTGGCTTGTGGATGCCTATAACCTCCGCCTCCTTCCAGGCAGGAGGAAAATAGCAATTTTTATGCACGCGTTAAAAATCGCGACCAGTAAGCTTAACAACGGTATAGAAAAGCATTTGATTGCTTTATTACTAATACCATCGAGGCCCGGTGCCTTTCTGGTATTAAGTGATTTCACTAGCGTTTGGACTTCGCTGAGTGAGACGGGAGCCAGATCGTCTTTGGGTTCGAGGGAAGTTTTGGAGAACCTCTTCCTCGATGCGACTGATATGAGCGATGTCGTGCGGAGGGAAGCGTGAGAGCATTGAGTCTCTATAGAGTCTGCAAGGCACTCTGCTATCTCCGCGTCGTCTATGGCCCTGAATTATCAGGTTTTGAGTGGGGGTATAGGGTATATCCCTCGGTTTTGAGCGCTTTGGTAACTGCCCAAAACGCTTTGTGGGATGGTTTGATTTCCTCCATGAGGTCGCTCCAACTCTCATTTCGGAATTCCCGAACGCGAGCTTTCACTTCGCGTTGGAGAGCTCGCGCTCTGGATCTGTACTCGGGAGTGGGATATGCTCGCGCGGCGCAAAGCTGCGTTTTTGCTCTTATCAATTCGAGAATATCGGGCGGAAACTTCCGGCGATCCGAGGATGCCGGAACCTCCCGCTCGCTCTCCTCGACCACTGTCCTGACGTGGTTGGTAAGAGCACCTATGGCAAGGTCAATCTCGTCTGTAGACGCGATGTCATTGGGAATGCTATTGAGGTTTGGAGTGTCGATTTTCTCAAGCGCGGTCGACACTCTTTCCAATTAGTAATTTTGCGGAAGGGAATAGGCCTCCCGCCGTCGGGAGGTCCCATTTTAATATAACCGGTCGGTGGTCAGACGTGAGACCGTGTATTATCTCAATACTATTGAAATTAAGTGCAACTCCTTTAGTGAGTGCGATATCTATCGTCGAGGGTCTATGTGTGACGACATGGGAAAACATGTCGACGTAGAGGGCGCGATGATTCCGAAGTCTAGTCTGTCCTCGAGTTCGTCGAGTTTAATTCCGTTATAATTGTTAGATGGGCAGCCCCATCTTATGTTTTACAATTGAAATCACCGAAGAGGATGACGGCATCCCCTAAGGCAAAGAGGGCTCTTAGGTCGCGCCGGAGCAACCGTTTTGGAGACGGGAGATAGACCGAAACTATGACGAGTGTACTATGGCCCGTCATAGCGAGTCTACAACCCGTGGCTTCCATATTTGTAAGTGGAGGAATATTAATAGGGCCGCAATGGGGAGCGTCTGTAGTACAGAGCGGTACCCCTTACTACTGTATGTCCTGTCCGTTCGTAGTTGGACATAGCCTGCGATGCTGCAGGCTTTAGGCCTATTCGGTTTAAGATATGTTTCTTGTACGAGAGCGATATCGATGCTGTTCTCCGACATACATTTTTTTAACTCTAAAACGTTCGAAGTTAGACCGCAAGCGTTAAATGATAATAATCTAATGTTTTTTGGTTTGAGGCGCCCAACTGAGGGAGGAAAGCTACTACACCCGGGTGCAGACATTTATATAGACTCTAATTTAACCATCAGGTGATGGTATCTGACGAGAACCATATAAGAACCATTCATTTTTATTTGCATACTAGCTTTTACCCGTGGCTCCACCCGCATAGACATAAAATAAATTTCTTCATTTTGCGTATCGTCCCATCAAGAAAACAAGATCCCGATCGCTATCCCGGTCTTCATTTTAATACCGGGCTTGTTCTCGATGCCAATTTCTTTCGTGTTCAATTCTGCTCGCAATCCCGTTTTTAATTCAGACTCCAGACTTGATCTTAGAAGATTTTCCATCTCTTTCGCAGTTTAAATTTTGATCTCAGTACAGCACGTCATTTCCATCTCGATCACTCTGTTGATTCAAATTTTGACCTCCATGTCATTCTTAATTTCGATCCTGGTCTCAACTCCATTTTCAACTCCATTTCTCGTCTAATGTGCAATTTCGATTCTGCTACCGGTCACTGTTCTGATTTGAACGAAGACGTATAGCAAACACTAGCAGTATAAAATTAAATTTGTTGGGCTATATTTCTCAGGGATAGTGTAGCTTTCTACAAGAGAAACAATTCTTTAGTGCCAGAATATGAAGATGAAATAACTTTTATATATACAAAAACATCACGTTCGCGCGTACAACCTATAGCTAATTTTATAGCAACTTACTGAATCAATGGTTTAGCACGTAAAATAAAACTAATAAAATACACATAATGGTATCAATTTTCCATAAAACATTTTGTCTCTTATTTCCACCCTCTCAGAGCTACTTTTTCAAAACGCATGTGTCACTATTATTCAATTGTAATAAGTAGTTAAAATAAATTAAAATAACGTCAATAGCTTCAACGGTTTCGTTTTTGTATATAAATATTTCAACCCTAATTTTACCATTTTCAGGGTTACTTTAAAAAAATAATGCGTGTCATTATTTTTTATTGGTAATTATTAGTGAATATATGAGTTTTGAAATTAATTACTTAAGCCGTTACGATTTTCTTTACTACATTTTTTTCCCTTTCGGGTTTAATTAAAAAAAAACGATGTGCATAATTATTCTTACATATCTTTAAACAATTCAAATATTAAATTTCACTTCCCTAGCTTCAACGGTTTAGATTTTCCATACATCAGGATTTCACCCTTTTTACGCCTTTTAGGGTTGAATTTCCAAAAATCCTTTTTCAGTATTGTTGGCTTACGTTACAACAGAAACTTATATTTAAAATTCTCTACCTACTACCCACTAGCTTGTGCTGTACATTGATATATTAGTCAATCAGTTTGCTATACATGTTACAATATACATAAGCATTGTAACACATTATTTGGAACCCAACTTAACTCCGTCATTATTTACTTAAAGTTATAAACACTCACGGATGTTTACTCACCTGATATCTCTATCATCATATCGTACCATCAAAATTGTCACTATATACGAACAGGCTGTTCAGCTCTACGTTATCATGCAATATTTTTTTCAGAACACACGTCGACATTTCACTCATAAGTTATGTACTGAAAATAAATGCTTTTTCTACAAAAAAAAAAAAACATAACATGAAAGAAATGTAGGGAAATAGAGATTGAGGCTTGTTTCATTTTGAGAAAAATGAGTATCAACTAAAATAAACATAATTTTCTATTCGATGTAATTTTTGCCCACCATTTCCTGTATCGTTTCGCCTATTAACCTATTTACGTTAATATCATTATAAGCGCATAACAAAGACAAAATAATCATTCGGAATAAGGTATTGGAAAGATAAGATCTAGCTTTCCGCACCGACTCCGCCCGCGAATACATATAAGGTATTCTCTAACAATACACTTGGATTGATCTGGTTGTCACTCCTATTCGCGTACCTGCTTTCCATTTTGATTCCTTTACCGTTTTTAATTTCAATCCTGGTCATACTTTTCATCCTAATCCTGATCCGAAATACGGTTTCGAGCCCAATTTCGTTCTCAATTTCTTTCCCACTCTTGGATTATAATTCTGCTTTTCGCGGCTTTTTCAATTATACACACATATTTTATATATTATACAACCCCACAACTCCTCCCCTATTCCCATTGTGAGCAATGTACCGTGTACGTTTTAATTTATAATAAGCACTATTGATATACCTCGTTCTATTAAAAGCTTAATACAAAATTCAAACCCCCTTCACCCACTTAAAAAGTGCATTTTAAAAAACTCTTTCATAGTGGGTCCTTACCATATAAAATTATCATTAGATTAATTTTTATCTTAAACAGACCTATAGTTTTGGAGATCTCGTGATAGTAAATGGTATATCGCTATATTATAAATATATATAAATACGATTCATTCTTGATTAATGATTTTTTCTTTAATTAAATTCTATAATTATATATTTTTTATTCTTTTTTTAAGAGTTATACATAAGTTTTTCTAAAATTGCATATACTGATTTCAATTCATTCAATCATTGTCTACAAGAACCACAGCCTAAATATTGAATTTGCCGCCTACTGTTTTAAATTTCAGAAAACAACGTAAGCTATAGTAAACACGTAGAATAATATAACTTTTGTTCAAGTTTTATGTGGTTATTTAAAAAAGATTACGTCTTCGTTGTTTTATCAATGTATTTTGTACAGTATTCTATATAGTATTCAATTTTCTAGAATGTTAAAATGAGGTAAGTTACGTCTGCACTTAGTTACTGTCGTTAAAAAAAATAAAATTATGTTAAATTTGTTAAATACGTTGTTATTTTGATTTTTACTTTCTTTTTATTTCATCTTAACCCAAGTTTAATTCTAATACATAGATTCGTATTCATACTGAAGAAGGAAAGTTTACAATGATTTGACTAAAATTTCACAACTAGATTATAAAAGAAACAATGAATATTTAAAATTGTTGCAATTTTTGGTTCTTCAACAATCCACGACTTCTTTGTTTAAATTCTCTTAAATTATGATCAGCTATTATGTAATATTGAGCAAAATTATTTTAAAGATCTTTGTGTGAAAAAATGTATCACTCCAAGTCGGCCGATACCTTCACGATTAAATTGTGATTAGTTTTGATGAAATAATGAGTGAAACTATTTTAGTGTCACAAAAACAGATCAATGCGAGTCAATCATTGTCTTCAAGCATTATTAGTGAAACTTCTCAAGGTTCTAAAGCGTGTATTTTATTTCTTTAAAATTAATATGATTGGAAGAATATCCAAATTATTATAATTACTGTAACCATAACCAATTTTTACCCTACAATGTTCAAAGAAGTTTCATTTAAGTAATTAATATTTACTCAAACAAATAATCCAATATTTCTGACCTTTTTAACCATTTTAATTTTCTATCTAAAACATGAAACAATGAAACAAAATAGGTAATACATGAAAGAAGTTTAATTGTGTGTTATCAAAATAAGTACAACCATAATAGACAATATTTTTTGTGTATTTTCCAGGACCCGTAGCCAGACCAAAATTAAAGCAACTATAAAAAAGGAAAAGTACTTAATAAAAAATTATAAAAAGGTGATGTTTAAAAATAGTTTTAATGAATGGGAGAAATTCCTGCAAGTCAACTGCAATGTAATCGAAGGTTGTATAACAAGGAGCAAAACACAATTATTATGTGAAAGTAGAGCGTTTATTATTGTAGAAAAATATAGATGTATGCCTTTACTAGGGGATGAAGAATCTATACCATATTGGGACATCCATATTGTAAGATATGCAATCATATTTATAAATCACAAAACATGATTGCATTTTTTTTTTTGCTATAGTTATGTCTATTTAAAGAAGAATTATTTAAATTAATTACAATTACTGAATGCCTCATACTTAATTGAATAAAAAAAAAATATTTATTTTTACATAGTCTTTTTAGTTTGCAATATTTTTGGAATTCACATCGTGTTAATTTTTATTGTATTTTTGAAATTGATTTTACATATTTGGCAACATACTTACAATTTATTTAATTATGGCAGACAAGAGGGACGAACTAATCTATCAATAATTTCAATTTATATTTGGACAAACTATTTAAATCTTATATTCAGGACTGATGCAGGCATTTATTATTTTTAGATTTATTTGTTTAGGTATCTTTCAAAATGTAGTAAAGATGCCCTGCTAGATCTTTAAACATAAAATATCCTTATGTATAACTGTTGTAATTAAGATAGTATCATTATTTTTTGAAAATAGAGAACATTTGTACCATCAATGCATCATGTTTTTAGTCTGACATATTCAATATTGCGAATAATATCAACCATGATTTTATTTAATCTACCTGTTTTAAACAAAAATTTCAAAATGTGTACTAATTACAGTTTGTAGCAAATATCCATATTGTCACCTCTATAGATATTTATAATGAAGATTAGTAGATATTGAATAGTTAGTCTGTTTAAAATGTCCAGAGCAAGGACAATTCATTGTCCCAATGCAACATCCAGATCTTGCCTAAGAAGAGGGTAATGCTAGACTCCATGATGATTCAATGCATGTTGAAATTTAATATGCCGTTAAGATTTTGGTGCAAATGACAATAATTCATATTTCAATCTCTACAATATGTGCAGTGTTATTAGCATTATCTACATAACAATAGTGAAAGGCTTGCTGGTTCAAGTTCAAACGTTCTGCTTTGCAAGCACAAATGCTGACCAATTGAATTATCTACATAAAATATTATCTATGAATATGATTCAAACTTCATCGATCTAACAAACTTTTAATATTATACAGATTGTATGATTGCATACATTAGTTATCTGATACTGGTACTTGATTGTCACTAAATTGTATTAAAGTGTAGGTCAGTATCAAGTTATATACAATCAAACACCAATTTTAACATTGCAGTGGATATAGATTAAAAATTAAAATCATTATTCAATACTATGATGAATATTATTTTTGCAAATAACAAATATCAGACTAGTAAATAATTTGATTTGTATTTCCCATTAATATTAGTATTATTTTAATAAAACAGTGAATAAATGGAACACTACATTTTTAACTCCTAAACAAATATTTTTAAATGTGAAAAACTTATTTGGAGAAATAATTAATCAATCCTGCACATTATTGCATTTACATCTTTTAATACCAATGTAACACATTTACAAAAATATATTGCATATTAGTTATCTAGTTAATATTTTAAACAAATTTAACAAAAGAAGTTAGTGTAGTAATCATTAAAATTTAATAACAATCCAATATTCTATATTTTTTTTACATTCAGCAAGAGTTGATTAACCAATATAATTTAAACAATATTTCCAAACATTAATATGCAATTTATGCATTTATTATTTCACTATTGAATCTATATAAATTGGAATTTTACAAAATCTCAAATATTATTCTAGAAAACCACATAATACAAGGTCTTGGAAACTTCAGCACACCTTTACCTATTGGAATTAATGCTATACGGTGTATAAAATATTTTATATACAAAAGTTTTCTAGGTTAAGTCTAGGTACATATTAGAAACAGAAAGTATAAGTGAAATTCTATCAATGTTAAAGCTTATAGCTCACTTTTGCTTTTTACAAGGCTTATAGATAAATAATCAATAGATTCCTTTTTATCAAGAAAAAGCATCTAGATATAGTGCGTGAGCAAATATTCTTTCCCCAGGTTTTCAAGAAATCCTAGACTTTTCAAAGCATATTAAGAACACTGGTCTCAATTTTGTTTTTTTTTTATATATTCAGATTAAAGGTTTTGTGTTATATTATAAAGAAACTATGTTCTGTTATTCTACTAGCATTTAGGTACTGAGACTAAGAACCCATCACCTCTACAGAATTTTGTAGAGGTGAATTGATTTTGTAGCTATATTGTTAATTAACCACATATATTTTATCAATCCAGACGATCAATCAAGAGGAACATCTTGCCACCCTTAGTGTCCTATTTTTCAAAATTAGGAGATAATCTTGTTTTTTGATAAGATATAAAATATTAAATTTTAATCAGGCCAATTCTAATCAGGCTGAGGCTTAATAATATCGCAATCAAAGGAATTATTGTGACTGATTATAAAGGAAATTTGCCATAACGGATTTTAAAGGAAATAACTATTAGTATAGTATCACAATTACTCACCATGAAACATAAGACGTTGTTGAAATCTGTTGGTGTATCTAACATATTGACAATGTTAATATAATATAATGTGCACTTTTTTTTAGTTACTGCTTTTCTAAATATTTTCAACAAAAAAGTTTTACAAATATTTACCTAAATTGTTCACTTAAGTTATAGTGATATGTTGAAAATCGGGTTGATGTACCGTCTCTTTAAAGCTCTTTTTAGAATTACTTTACGAATTGATACAGTAACTTCATTCGAAATATTAAAAATGTGTGAAGATCTATACCAGTACATAAAACGTTGACTTGATTTTAAATGCACAATAATATTTCCAATATCTAAAACAAATTGTGAGGATGCATATTATGATTGTGTCTAAAAAAAACTGAGTTGTTAATATGAGATTACTACATATCATTTTGATGGGGGAAGATTTTAATATTCACTATGAATTTTATCGTAAGAGATACATTTCAACAATATTTTTGCAGTGTTTACTGTCTCCATATCTCCACATGATACAACTCATATACAAGAAAATTAAAAAGAAACCACTAACAAAATTAATCATGTCAGATCTATGCTAATTCGATAATTAATTACATTTATTTATTCTAATTAAGTTAGGCCAATGTAATAGGCAGCACCAATAAGTAATAAATATGAAGCACATATGCACTATGTTCAAAAGAACCTACATTATATTCTCTTACTGCAACAATAACAGATTCGTTTGCCCATCTGTATACATATTATTTATAACACTGGAAATAAACTATGGAATAGATGAAGAGATATGCGGAAATAGACAAAGATGTTATTGGACAGTAGAGAATTAGACTACAAGTCCACAAAATTTTATTAGGTAAACATTTTGTCCTACATTTTTGATGAGCACAAATTGGATGGCAATATAAAAAAAAGGAATATCTATATTTAAACTGTGGCACTAAAATGAATACTGGCAACATATTTTACAAAAAAAAAAAAACAAAGAATATGTGGTATATTAAATCATTCTCATCCCCATTGCAAAACCTTTTTGTCACAGTGCATACGTACATATACATTTTAACTTTATTCACAATCATATACATTGCAAAAAAATACATTCTGAAAATAATTATTACACAAAGGCATTTGGTGCTCATTCCCTTGAATTCTCTAACCATCAGGTACTTCAGAATGGAATACAATTTGCATATATTTTTTGTTATGTTAATATATTATCAAGTACAAACTGGAAAAACCATTTTATGTATTTTAAGAATACCAATTATATAAATAAATATTATTATGAAGAAATAACTCATTGCTTTCAGGTTAAGGAAGATTAATCATACAACCGAATATGTTTTATTAAAAAATATGAAAGTCATGAAAATTTTCATTTTACAGCAAAAAACTTTTTTGTACCCATATACAAAACGCAAAATATTCTGATATTTATTGTCATTAAGTTATTAAAATTATATTGCTTAGACCCTGAAACCCCTAATTTATAATTAGCTTTCTTTGAAATTGCTCTCTCCACTGAATGTGCAACCAGAATGTTGGATAACATGTGTGGCAGCATAAATTCCACACTTGACACAAGTACTGTAAGACTTTCCTAATACTAATTGACCTAAAAATCCTCCTGTAAACGCATCCCCTGCTCCATTGGTATCCACTATTTCCTCTCGTGTTAACTTCATCACAGGTATGTGGGTAACTTTTCCTCTTTCTACAAGGATCACAGCCTCACTGCCCTGGGTAATAATGACTACACGCTCTTTCTGCTCATAATGTTTGGGTAAAGCTGCAATCTTCAAAGCGATTTTTGTACAATCAGTTTCTTGTAGGTCAAAAGCATTTGCAAAGGCGACTGCCTCCGTTTCATTTCCAAATAATATATCGACATAAGGAATTATTTCAGCTAATGGTTCCTTATAGAATTGAGATACAAATGGTGCACTGAGATTCATTATGAATAGATGGCCCTTATCTAGTGCATGTTTACCCAGCTGTAGGATAGCCTCTGGACTCACTGCCACAAAGAAACCTGAGGTATAGAAGTATTTTGCTTTCTGCACTAGTGCTCGACACTCATCTTTAGCCAAATGGTCAGGAGTGAAGCACTGTGCTGCAGCTAAATTCGCACATAAAGACCTGTGCGTTCCAGTAACTAAGACGGCACATGTACCAGTTGGCGTATCATTGGATATCTGGTACTGAACACTAACACCATCTGCAACTGCTCTTTCCTTTAATATTCTGGCATAATCATCATTTCCAACACAACCAAAATAAGTACAAACTCTGGGTTTTTTAATAATCCACTGTGCAACTCGCATTGAATTCTGCACACTACCACCTGCTATAAATTCTGCATTGTACTTTTCCATTAATTCTCTATAAATAGGCATATGCTTTTCTTCTGCCATGATAGCATTATCTGGTTTCAATTCATATTTATTTAACAAATCTTCATTAACATTGGCTGAAATATCTAGAAGTGGATTCCCAATTCCCAACATCATACCTTCTGAAATTTCATTTGTACTTCCCATTATATAATATTAGGACTTTTAACTCTACGAAAAATTTTTAAGTTTCAAAAGGCACGTGCTGTGAAAACTACAAATCAAGTGTACTGAAAATAACCATAAATCTGCGTAAGTATCTAAGCGATTTGTATTGACCCGCGTTTACCTCCACCGTTCGTAAATAAGTAATGAATGAATTTTATGTGCACGATTTACGCTAAACCTAGGAAATTGAAATCATTTTGACAACATTGAAGTGTTGCTAGTCAATTCTTAGAAAAAAGGTATACTAAGATATACTTTGAAAAAATTGTAGTACATATTTCATTGATAATTGATTTACGGTACAGTTGAGTTTCAAGTGTTATTATTATTAGTTTGAATGAGATTAAAAAACAAAAATAAGAGGATGCTTTAGATTTATTTGAATTTCCTAATTTCCATTATCAATGATTTTTTTCAATGTTAATTTATTTTCATATTGTACATTTTTATCATAATTTCGTAAGTATTCATTGATTCTGTCAGGTTTTATTGTCTCCTTCTAGAAACAAATCTTCCCACATTCTAATATCAAATGGAGGTGCTTGTATCTTAAAAATTCTATTAATTCACTTAAGTAGGTATTTGAAGACTTATGTTGTGTCAATAGATATAACTAATACGATAGTGAAGGTCTAAAATCGACGACTTAACTTGCTTTTAAGCGACTTTCAAAAAAGAAGGAATTCTTAATTCGACTAACTATATCTTTTGTGCGTTTGACACACAATAAATTCTAGCAAATTATAGCTATAGGCCCACTGTTCCCGCAAGCGTCACTACAAAGACGCATATTTGTAATTGTATATTCACTTGCTGCTTACGAACAAATCTACGAAATTGAATCATTTTAACATTTTAAAAGTAAAACGAGTCAAAGAGGAAACACTTCTCTTTTTAACCCCATGGCAATGTCGACTGTATAAATATTTCATAATGATTTAGCTTGACAAGATATTAGATGTACATATATCGTTTTCATTTTATTTTCTATTGTTAAATATATTATTCTAATAAAAAATGTGAAAAAGTTTTGAATAAAACTTATAAAAAAATATTCATTTTGCAATTGTGGCATATCCTCGTCTACATATGGTAAATAAAGATAAAATATTATCTTTGTTATCAATGGCTATTAAAAATATGAAAGCTAAGAATACTCAAATCTATATATAAATAAGTAAAGACAAACTGCCATTAATAAAATAAAAAAAAACAAATGTTAAACATTTGTATTGAAAAAATATGGTACGTTAAATAAGACACATTAAAGATTACGAAAAGGTGAATTTTAATGGTCAAATATATGCAATAACTATTTATATCGAATTAATTGAAGGGGAAATGTCACAAATGGCTGGTATTTTTAAAACGGTAACTTTTTCCTTTATGTCATTAGGTTCAATGAATTCCAAATGAACGCATCTATTACACACATTCTATGAGTCCCCCGTCACTTTGTCTATCATTCATTATATTTGTACACATGTACTGATCAAATGCATTCGTTATGAAGATTTATTAGGAAAATGCAGCCGTTGAACAAATAAATTCGATCAACAACACTAATAAATCAGGTCGAGGAAGATGTTTTTTTCTATTTTATAAATTAAAGTTACAGTAAAATTTATTTGGTTATGCTGTTTGTGTCTGGATAGTTTTGATACCATAAAATAGATGATATTTTAAAAAACCAAAATAAAAAGTTAAAAAAATTAGTTGTCTGTAAAGTCGGTTTACAGGCGATAATTTTACCTGATAATGTCTTAAAAAAACATTGATGAAAAATTGCATTCTGTTATGAATTGAATTAAATTATTATCACTGAATTATCATTATTTTGTATAATATAAAGAAGGAGTTAATTGAAATGACAATGTTTTCGATAAATTAACATTTATTTGCACTCGTTAATTCAAATATTTTTCTATTTAAATTATACAGTTAAGAGATAGATGCGTCACAAGCCAAACGGTTCGGCCGATCGTGCCTCTCTATTGTTTCGCGCTCTCGCTTGCACGCTCGGTTCAGGCGGAACGCTACAATGAGTCATGCTTTTTGGTGCGTGCAGCCGGCGTTCATTGATTTATAAGACGTTATCACGTCAAAACGGTGTCTCGCCATTTTTTTGTCTACCGAAATAAGTGAATCTAACATAGAAATCCGATTATACGCGCCCAGACAGCTTGAGGTATAGCAAGTTAGAGGGTTTGCCTCATATTTTTCACAAAAATCCAGACACTCGATGCGTGATCGTCTAGTGGCACTATATGTTTTGTTTCACTCCCGCAAATTATATTTCGTATATAAACTGGATTAATTTCGCACCGGCCCGCATTTTTTGTTATTTCACTCACCCGTCGAGCACCCGCATTCAACGACAGATAGCAAGTAACTTCCGTCTTGCCGCGTTTATCCGGCCCCCCTCGCTTCCGTGATTTGTTTATGATTTATGGTAGATACTACAATTTAAAAGAAAGGAAAAATAGCGTAAACATTCCCCCGCCCTAGGTTACTTCTTACTAAACTGGTAAACGTGCAAGGGTAGTAGTCATTTGATATAAAACACTGGTAGATGTCCGCACATCTACTACACGCACAATATCGTTCTGTCTAGGTATAATTTTAAAATCCGCCCGCGTTGTTACTGGAGATGAGGACTATTGTCCTGCCTAATTAAAAGTAAGTCTCCAACTTGAGAAGCTTCGGTCAAGTCTACCAAGACTTATTTTGCTGTTGCAGTGTGCAAATATTCGGACTAGAACCGCTTCCAAATATTTTGCACGATCAGCTACAACCGTTGAAATTATGATAACCGTGAGATTAGCACATCTCTGTTGAAAACATTCAATACAGTCTCATACACAACAACAGAATCTGCAATGGCTTATATGTAATGTATCTGGAAGAAAAAATTCATATGTAATCTATCTGGAAGAAAAAGATAGAATTAAATTTGGAATCTATATGTAAGTCCATCATAGCGAGGTTTCTTTATTGGATTTAATGGGATTGTAATGTTATTTGTATTTGTATGGATACTATACGCACCTTACCTGTAGGTTTGTAACTGTTCTTATCGTAAGTCCATATGGACATAAAAACCAATGTGGATTTTTAAATACGAAATAGAAAATGTTTTAATGCTTTTAAATGACAATTCCACAATCGGAAAAATAATGTATTTTATATGTACATCCAGTTATGAACTCTGTAGATATAAAAGTTCTATTAAACTTTCCATTTCTTTCCTTCGAAAGGATTTGCAGCGACGAAAGCACATTAGGTTCCAATACAATTGTTTCATAATGGAATCTATTGGATGTTTTCAACAGGGATCGCAATATGAATATTTCGGAATCGCATTTAATGGCTGACCAATCAAAAAATAACCAGGATTCAACGTCGCTAGGTCATTGGTGTCATTCGAAAGAGGTCATAACGGCCGCGAAGCGGTGGAGAACTCTTTTAAGGTAACCTTCTCTGCCCCTTTTATCCGCCGTAGATGCGTTTTGGCAGATTTTACTGGGGACACGAATGTGGATCGTACATCCAGATTATGCACTGTTTCGAAAGCTTACTTATGATCTATAATAGATTGATTCTCTCGCAAATTAGTATGTAGATCTCGCAAGTCATTATCTTCGCCTACGTAATTGACTGCGAATTCGCAGTCGGAACGAATTGATGTAAATAATCCGCGCCGTGAAGTAAACCGCCTTAATGCGACTAGAAACGCTAGTGTGGAGAGGTCTGACACCATCTCCAAACGAATCTCTTTAATTGCTAAGTAAACGAAATCACACAAATATGCCTTTAATGTTTTATGATTTCGTAAGTTATGATACTTGATTTAAAATGGACCCGCCAAGTCAGTACCAACGCTAACGAATGGGCGAATTGCTAAAACCTAATTCTTAGGTAAATTTCCCATGATGAGTTGAAAGACTATAGGTTTTAATCCCCAACACGGAATGCATCTAAATAGAATGCTTCGCACCACATGTCGCACCGCTATTATACAAAAATTTCGATGAAGTATTTCTAATAGAATATTAGCGCCCACCTGTTAATTTTTCAAATACTGATGTCTGATTAATAAATATATTAATTGATTGCGTTTCGGTAGTAATAACGGATGCTTAGCCTTGTAAGGCAGATCTGCGTTCTGCAACCGCCCGCCTATTCGTATTAAGCCCTTATCGTCTAAAAACAAACTAAGGCGCTTTGAAAATTTACGGTTTGTTTTACTGATTTTTTTATAATCTCAGTTCGTCCTCGAAAGCAATCGATGAAATCTTCCGCCAAAAGGTTATTCGTGTGCAATCGTCGTGATTTCCTTACCCGCAGAATTTTAAAATTACTGCAATAGTCACCCTATGACCATTATGAACTTGTCTTAATAAAATCCCGCAACACTATATAAATATTAACAAAAATATTAAGTACAAATAAACTGCGATAAAATTAATAAAATCAACCCACTGTATGCCGCACTGCTGCTACTGCTGAAGGCAGGAGTATCACATCCACCTTCCACCTGGATATGGTGCTCGCACTGTGGCCTAATTCCGTGGCGGTGACCGAGGTGGGGATTGTGGAGGTGACGCATAGAGCTGCTGAGCTGAGGTCACAACTGTACATCGTCAAGCTTATCCTTGATCCCAATATCGTTCGTAATCTAGATCTCCAGGATCAGGTGATCTTGAGTCCGCCCGCCAACTACTGTATACTCCGCTCCGAAACAAGTTACTTCTCGAACGGGTGTTGCCAGCCCTCCTGGGGTACGCCAGCCCGCATTGCTGCTTATAAAGGTCTGCCATCTGCCCTGTCCACCTACTCGATGGTGCATCAAAATACAAGAATAAGTGACGCGAAGTTCCGTCGCAGAATTTTCACGGTTGCACCGCATCACATTTCTGCATTCAATACGTTCGGAAGCAAGTATAACACAATCGGTGTTGTGTCACAAATGCTTTTTCACACACCATCTGTGTCAAAAGACAAATGCTTGTCCGACAAACGTTTATCGAGTTATTTTGTAGAACTCTCCGCATGAAGTTAATACATGACCACCCGTTTCAAATAAACGTCACAGTTTTGATTCCGCTCCGCCGCATAAATCGCCCATGGTTTTGAGTTCGATTCCCGCCGCAATGATGGAGGGATTTCGATTCTCCAAACACTGCCGCTTGCCTGCTGGTCGGTTGTCACCCAATGTGGGTTACATTGCCGTTCGACTTCCGCACATCTTGTAGAATGTTGTCGAGGAGTCGACATTCTTCCTAGAGAAACTGCAAGAGCTAGTCAAAGATTGGCGAGCCTTTGTTCAAACCGCGTTTTTAACTCTTTGGGGAGTTTAGTCGCTGTTATATTAAAGAGTAGGTATGATTATTCTCCCACCGGAACTCACGATGTTTCCCATAACTTGGTAGCCAATAAGAGAGGGCTTAGGAAATCTAACCGCAACCTCAATTTGGCACCCGATACGTTCGGAAGACTTATGATCTCCTAGATAAAAACACCCTCTAACCAACAAATGTTCTGGTTGCGACGCTGCAAAAAATCACTTGCGATTGGATAAGAATCAACGCTAATGTTCAAATGTTCTACCAAATCTCTCGGTTCCGCTGACAGGTAGGACAACAAATAAGAAAATTTCTGACCTGCCCTGAGGTCAGTCCACGAATTAATCAAGCTATCGAACATGTCAATGAACGACAGTCAATCTTAATTTCACGCACTTAAGTGAGTCAGACTAAATATCGGTAAGTACAAAATTAAGCCCCCCGTGTCTGTGGGGCTGGCCAAGCTCGGACCCGGCCCAGATGTACGTTCCAAATCCTTTCTCCATCCTAAGTCGTCGAAAACCAGTTTGATCAAATCCGTTAATTCAAAAATTATGAGAAAGTCCGCATTCATCTTGGTCAATAATGGTTTATGCTTGGGCTTAGAATCATCCAAGGTTGATAACAATATTTCGTATGCTTCCATAAACTTCGTGTTCGTCTTCGGGTTCGATACTCTTCAAAGTCATCGTAGCGTACACACAATTTATTTTGATTTTCCGAAAGAATTGAATCCGTAGCACTCTCAAACCACGCCGCTTTAGCTTTAAAAACAGCTAAATGTTTTTTTAAAAACATCTTATATAACGTTCCGAACATATAATAAAATAAAAAGAAAATAACTTAAGTTGTAGATAAATACAAAATGCATTCCTGCGAAACCCCAAAATAATTTTCCTGAATTTTGAATGAAAATTAATGTAAAACCCGCATAAGCCCTCAATCACTATGAAAAATATTTATTATGTAAACGAAAAAAAAAACAATGCCCGTCCATGGAACCCCTTTCCGAAAATTCTTATTAAGTTTATAATGAAAGGGATAAAAAAAGAAAAAGAAAAGTTGTAATGAAAAACGAAAAATAATAATATGGTCCACCCGCCGAATCCTTTTTTGTGAATCCTTAACAAAATATATCCTGATAAGTGCTAAAATGCCAGCCGAAATAAATGTAACAAAAAAGGGGTTGTCCCCTGGCACGGTCAAAGTCCTGTTCCAGCCCTGTTCTAGGACTTGGACCGCCGACTTTAACATTGGCTTTATTGTTGACGTGACAACGTCTTAAATTAGGTTGCGGCTGGGAGTCACTTATGAAAAAGTGTAACGCTCGGTAACGTTACGATGAGTCACCGAACGAGAGAGAGGCCCGCCGAATGCCTTGCGTCTCTCTCCCACTCAACTATGATCGGTCTGCCGCGCGCGCAGCACTAGAGAATTAGTGCATAGCTTGCAAATGTATTGCAAGTTATTGTATGTATATTTGTATATAAATACGTATGTATGTGTAAAGGTAAAAATAAAATTTTGTTAATATGAAATTCAGTGCGAGATTCTTTGTATAAATTAATGTTTTAAATATAATTCTTTGTATAAATAAATGTTTTAAATTGTTACTATTATTTCATCCTTCTTCCTACTATACGAATGAATATTCACATTAAAATGATTTTACCATTCAAAGTCGTTGTCACGTAAAACTTTCGCCCGTATACCGACTTTACAGGCAACCAATTTTTTTTTTTTTTATTGTTTTTGGTAGGTTTTAATGCTCAGAATGGTTAGAAATAAAGCTTTAATTTTAATCTGTAGTTGAAGAGCTATGGCATTACGAACCTGTGTATTTTTCATTCTCATTCGTGGTCACAGATGAATATGAATATTCTTGGTCTTACGTAGAAAGAAAGCGTAAATTACGGTGAAAGCGTAAATTGTAGTTATTAATAAAATTCTTTAAAAAAACATAATAGAGTTGAAAAAAATGTTTACAATAAACACATAAGTATACATTTTTATTTGTTATAAACATTTTTAGTTAATTCGAGTTTTTTTTAGGTAAAGATTTCAATCGATAAGCTAGGCTTGCGAAACCGTTACTGTTTCGGTTGAAGTCCTTTTACTACGAAAAAGGTGTGAAACTTTATAAATGTTGACTTTATAATTAGTGTCTGATTAATTTCGTGATGTGTAAAAGCATTTCAACATTGAATATTCGTGTGTCCTTGTCACATGACATATCCATACTACACTTGTCACAATTTTCGGTAATTTTATGGTTTTTCAAAGAGCTGTACTGAAAAAAATTTCTATGTAAGATTTATTGTTGTCAATTTTTTTTTGTAGAATAGTTGTTCTATTTTTTATATAATGCCTTAAATTTGCACGTATATGAATAAGTTTCATTGTATAAACTTAATTTTAAGACTCGCCATTTTTCGACAAATCTCAGTTTTAAACTGTTATTCACAAAGCGAATTGAAAAATATACAATATTCTTTATATCTTAGTATAGTCTATTAAGGGCTCCAAAGGTGTAAACAATAAATAGCTTTGTTTGAAACAAACCCAGCATAAAAATGGACTTTAAAAAAACACTACTTGAGCGCGGTCTTTCGACGACGTGCAGTGTCTCTCTTGACAAAAAAATTTGTATTAATTTTTATTAGATATTATTGTTTAAGTATTAAATAAAATACAAAAAAGAATAAAAATGTGGTTTTATTTTTTTCTGTTTGAGCAAATTTTAAGAAAATACAGCTTTTCTAAGTTCAACATTTAATTTTTTATTAATGGAATCCTTTTTCAATTAGTATTCTTTTTATAAAGTAAGAAAATTTTATCTACATTTGTAAAATGTAACAACTATAGGGTCCTAATTCAAACTCTATACGAAAAATAAAATCGTTCGCGCCCCGTCGTACGGTGCGGCGAGGTGCGAGAATGGCGGACCGACGACGGAGCGCCGTGACAAAGCTCACTTTATTGGTTAATGTTATCCGCGAAGAAACCTTGAATCCGAACAAAATAATCGTAAATTATTAAACGTTAAAAAAAATTATAGAGAAATATTATAGATGAAAATAAATCCAAGAAATAGCCCTCAAATTACAATAAAAACTAATTCGTAACAATTAATAAACTACACTAAGCTACTAGAAATACCTACCTAATAAATGTTCTATTTATTGCCCGCGATATATTTTAATATATAATGCCTCATTATTGAAAGCCGTTTAACGTTATCGTAAATTGTAATATGAAATCCAATTAATATGCCCGCCTTATTAATATAAGGCGGGCATTATTTTCTTTATTAAGAAAAAATAAACCGCCCGCTTTATGTAATTTAAATTACACAATACATATTTATTAAAAAAAAATATCGCTCTTGGCTATTTACTATTGCCTAGCCCGCTATCGTTATTTTAATTCTAAATAAATATGATTGCCTCGCATCAAAGAAATTAGAATGTCTACTTTACATTTAACTTATATTAATCGCTATTTAATATCTCTGAATCAATATATTTTGGCTTTGGCTGAGCGTTTGCCCGACGTCCGCAAGACTTAAATTGCTTCTTCAAGTACTTTACGATCGATAACGCTTGCATGTCACTATAATAAACCCTGCAATGTACTTCAAGTTGATGGTATTCCAAATATAATAAAAGTATCCGTAAAACCCGAAATATAAAAAAATACGATTTATAGCATTACGATACCCGCATAGAGACCGTTTTAACTCTGCAGTCACCTTTTGATCCTGTCACAATTGCACCAAAAAATGTACTTGCCTAGAAAGCTTGAGATATATCTGCCTGTTATGCGAAGTTTACAGTGTGTTCTTCCCAAAAGTCCAGGCACTAGGCGCGTGAACGTTTAATGGCACTACAGGTTTTATATTTCACTTCTGCAAATTATATTTCGTATGTAAATCGAATCAAATCAAAAATATCTTTATTTCGTAGGCAATGAAATTATACTTGAAATACGTCCTTAATAAATTAATTTCGACATTACCGCCCATTCCAAATGCTGATTCACCGAGAGAAGAATGGGCAAGAAACTCAAGGCTTGCTCTTTTTACTCATCAATACAAAGGATTTAGTAATTTATAATTTAGTCGACATTTAAAAGTTACATATATGAAATAACCTGGTAGGCGAGCAGCTCAATCCCAGGGGCCTTTTTCATTAAGATATTCCAATACGGTATAATAGCCCTTGCCATATAACTTTCTTTTAACGAAACGCTTAGTCAGCAAATGGCAAATTTTGAATTTCAGCTGGGATCTTATTATAAAAGCGCACACACATTCCCTTATATGATTTATTAACTTTACTTAGAGTTAACTAAGTAACAACCAAGTTAACTAAGTAAAAACTGAGTTAATTCCGTACAGGTTCGCATTTTTTGTTATTTCACTCGCCCATCGAGCACCCACATTCAACGGCAGAAAGCAAGTCACTGCCGCCTTGCCGTTTTTATCCAGCCAGACCAGCTTCTGTCAGTTCTTTATAATTTTGTAAACTACAATTTACAAAAAGGAAAATGGCTTAAACATCGATACATTTAAGTTTTATTACAAAAAAAAAATGCATTCCGATGCTTGCATTTGTGTGCATTTTAACTTTTTGATCAGATTATATTTTAAAGATACATATAATTTTCATGTAATAGATAATTAATTATAAAAGAGACAAAAAATTTACTTGGGTACCACTTTTTCGAACCGTTTTTCTTCTATGAAGCGAGCACTCCCTGTATATTTTTTATAAGCTCCGCGAGTCCCGCTTAAGATGCTTAACACACAATACGATATTTTCCATACTAGACTGAAGGGAAAATATCATTTTGTGTGTTAAGGTTTTTTATACTAAATTTTAGTTTCTTTTTTGGGCTTATACCGTAATCAAATTATTTTTGCAAACATAGCTAAACACAGATCACTATTTTTGAAATTTGGTTGCTGTTTTGTGACATCTGAGAATTTTATCATAGTCTATTACATGTAATCTGTGCACGGAAACTATTTAAGTGTTTAGATATCAACACCTAAAATTGGTTTTAATTTACTGCGTTATATGGATATCATTAAATAGCAATATGAACATTGTTCGAAACAAAAAAGTTGAATTAGTGATAGAGTATATTCGATTTGTGGTCATAACAGTAAAGCTTTGATGGCCATTGTTTCATGTTAAGACTAAATGTATTTGATATACCTCTGTTTAGAAAAGAGTCATCATAGTGTATCTGTATATATATTTCAGATTATTCTAGGGAAATGCCTCTAAAGAGTTGTTTTGAGTATTTTGAAAAATTAATTGTAAAAGGCTAAATAAAATACACATTGAGGCGCATTTGGATTTATACAGGTGTGACTAAATATTTGTTATTTTTATTTAAATTTGATGTATAGTAAATTTTTATTATCTACTAACCACTCGTCGTGATAAAAGTGAAAACCAGGTGTGTGTATATTGACTTCTTTAAGTATTACAATATGTACACCAAATTATACAAATAACATCTCTACAATCTACTAATATGATACGTGTGGTTGAGTTGTTTAACTATCGAAATATGGTATCCATTTTATGTACATATTTTTGAACTTTCAGTATGATGCAACGTAATTATGAAGAAGACTCTGGTCGTAGCTCGTGCTCAGCTGGTTCTGTGGGTTTTAATTCAAATGTTAATGAAGTTGATAAAACCTACTGTCATCTTAGAAAAAGACATCACATGAGGACTCAAGAAGCAAGTACAAATACTGACCTAAAAGTTAGTGTTCGGCCACGAAGTTGCATTGTCTTAAGTTCACCTGAGGAATGTGATCCATTTCCAAGTTACAAATTGCCTAAAAATCAAAGAAAATCTGTAATAAATTTATTCAATAGTCCTAGAATGGGAGGCTTAAGTAATGCTCAGTCTACATTGGATATAGCTTCTAGTACTCATATAGACCATGCTTTAAAAGTGCCCCTTGGTGCAGCTTCTCTTGGGGCTTTAAATAAAATGAAAATGGAGGACAAGTATACTACTAAACAAATAAATAATGGTATTTTCAAAAGATCTAAACCCGTTCAAAGAGCCGCTTCGAGGCTGTATAGAACAGAGGGTTTTAAAGGAGAAAGCAACCGTTGTGTAGGTCCAGAATTTATAGTAAGGGCAGCTCAACCTCCTAAAAAAATTAATATAATACACTCACCATTACTCGAAAAAAAGATTATTACTGTTATTTTATTAAATGGACAGAGAATCAATATAAATTGTGATCCAAATACAATTACAGCTGGTCAAATTTTTGAAGCAGTAGTAAGAAGTGAAAAATATGAACATAGCTTTATGCTAGGTATAGCAATTTTAATTGGTGGAGATTTCATATTTCTTCCAGAAGATTACAAATTAAAGAAGATAGCACCTGAAAGTTGGAGTATAAAGCAATCCACAAAGAAAGAGAAGATTGTTACAGAAGATTTTTCTCTAACAGTTTTTTTGAGAATAAAAATTTTTTTACCATCAAATGTATCAAGAAATACACAAGGTGGTGAATGGAGAACTAGGATATATCTGCAATTGAGGAGATCAATAATAGAAGGTCAACTCACATCCACAATACAAAACTTGATTTTATTAGCTGGTTATGCGCTCCACATAGAATTTGGAGAGTTTTCTTATAGAGAACACGGTTCTGGTGATTATTTCCTTCTAGAACATTATTTACCAGAAACATCAATAACCAATGATATGTCAGATATTAAGTTGCGGATGAAAAGAGCACATGAATCTAGACGAGGTTTAGATAAAAATAAAGCTATTATCAATTATATAACTCTAGCTCAAACTTTCCGAGATTATGGTGCTCACTTTTATTCGTCTATATGGGCCACACGAGACGGTTTTTGTCGTGATGTCTGGCTGGCTATGGGCCCACGTGGCATTACAATTTATTCTCGAACTTCTCCAACAGAGCAAGCTAATTCAAATAATCATGATACTAATTTCAATCATGTAGTTTTGCAAAGTTTATCATGGTATCATATACATACATTTTATTATAATAAAAAAACATTATATATTATCTCAAATTCACACTCAGGAATATCAAAAACTGGTGTAAAGTATAAGTTGAAAATGACAGATGGAAAAAGTTATTTTGTATTTTGGTTAGCATCTTTGCATCACAAACTATATTTAAAGTTATATACGAAGGAGAATTTCATAAATCATTTATCTGATGATATTGATTTTCCAATTGAAAAAGGTAAAAATGTTCAAGGTCTAAAAAATGAATGTAGTAATTTTGAAGACAGTTACAATTTAGCTGTGAGAAATCCAATCAGGCCTAGACGACAAGTGAAAAAACGTTTTCACGTTGCACTATTTACTGACAAATCAAATCAAAATAAAGAAAACCATAAACCTAACACAGAACAATTATTAAGGGAAATACTATTGCCCCAAAATAATGAATCTGTACAGAATGTTTCTATATTGTCTAACGGTCATGGAAATTGTTCTTCAAATGAAGGAATATCATCATCAGAAAGTTGCAGTTTACCAAGAAGACATGGTGTGAAAATGGGTACCAGAGTTTTTAAAGGGGCAAAATCAGGCTTGCACAATTACCCCAGTCCTTCACATTATACTAGTTCTGACCATTTACAGAATTCAGATGTTGATTTAAATACTCACAGTGACTCTGATGATTTGTGTTCTAACTTTGAACAAAAAATGAAACACTATACTATTAATAGTATGAAACTTCTACCAGAGAGACAATATAATCAAAACATAAATAACCCTCCAACCGCTTATGTTATAGAATCACCAAAGGTTTATGGTGATGCTTTTGACTTTAATGTAACAAGTTCTGAATCTTGTTTGAATGGATCATTTTATCAAAGATTAGATAGAATGGGTTGCGTTCAAGGAGAAAGAATTTTTGTTACAGCAATACTTCATAGGGATAATACAAAAGCATTAGGATTACAAGTTGCAGAAGGTTCAGATGGCAATGTATATATAAAATCTATAACTCCAGGAGGTCCAGCAGAAACATCCAAGAAACTCAATCCGGGTGACCAAATAATTTCAGTGAATGGTCAGACATTATTAAACATCAAATATGAAATGGCATTAGAAATACTACAAAGTGCTCCTCAAACTGTTGAACTTATTGTTTTGCAGAATTTAAGTTTATCTATAAATGCAAAACTAAACAACATAAAAGGTTTACAAGATATTGAGCATCCTCATAGTAATATTAATAAAGCTGCTGATGTTGAAATTGTGGATGATGAGTTATTAAATGAAGAAGCCTTGAAGACTATTTATGCATTAATAAAACTTACTAAGGACAAAGTTATAAGCCATATGAAAGATAGAAATCATGGGAACAGTTCACAAAGTCTAGCTATACATAAATGTCTTTCTGAAAATGAAGTTTATAATGAAAACGATGTTGAAGTTGCTGTAGTCAAAGATGCTTCCTATCAAAAAAGAGGTAAGCAGAAATTCAACACATGGAGAGGAGAATTTCCAATAAAACCAAAGAGAAGACCTTTAAGTCTTAGTATTCCAGATGATGTACATTTGTCACAAGGTTCGCATGATAAATTAAGTGGAGATTTAGTAATTAAAAATTCATCAATAAAATCAATTCAGTCTTCACTGAATGATTTGGATAAAAATGAAAAATACAATGCCCAACGTGCTGTGGCATTGCCAAGAAATTTTGGGTTAAGTAGAAAGTGGCTCGGCCCCGTTAGGTATCCAGTAACACCTTGCAAAAATAATGGTATTCCTACTGATAAAAAAAGTGCAATAGAAAGTGAAGTAGTCAGGAAACATTTTGTGTATGGTGCTGGAGATTCTGATGATGATCAAATATTTTTATAAAGTTGAAATGTCAAATGTATTTGTAAAGTTCTATTTAGATTCTTGTTATTCTGATATATAATTAAGAAATAAAGTATTTTTATAAATACCTGTTTGGTTTTATGACTGGTATTTTTACTGGTTATGTGGCAGTAATTAATAGCATGCTAAACTGTTACTATGTGTAGAGTACATTCTTAGTAAAAATGAGTTTATAAAGGAATTCAATAAAGACTTATGACACTTCTAGTGTTAATGTGGAGTTAGAAATGGGTCTTAATTTATAGTATGGATTATATAATATGTAGTATTATAACTGGAATATAATAATAAATCCATTAGCGTTTTATAAAACCTTTAAAATGATGCAATCTTCATAGAACTATTTTCATCAGGTAGATTCTTAGAATGAGCAGCTACTTTTGTAACATACTTTTATACTAAGTATTATGAGTCATAAGAATATAATATAGCATTTTTATGATATATTAACCTGTTCCTACTTTATTTCGTATCTAATTATATTATTTCCAAATCCATCCCTTGTTGGATTAAAGTAAATCAACATCTTTAATTCTGGGGGCTTCTAAGCATAGAAGAAACAAATTTACTTGCTCCGATTGTTTTTGAATATATAAACATTTTTAATCATTTTCAAAAGTATTGTTAAAATTTACTTTCTTAAATGTAAATTGAATTGAAAAGATATATCTCATTTATCTCAAGATCAGATGTGGGAAACAATAAGTATTTTTCATACATTACATTGCCAATTGTGAATAAAATATAAAATATGTAGCACATAGTCATCCTATCTTGTGCCTAGGAAACAATTATTAGAATTTTACACAAAAGCCCTATTGCTGCTAAAAACTTACTTTTGAGAGATTATGCTGTCATTGTGTTTTCAAATTTGTAAATCTTTGTACTCTGGTATATTACATGTATGATTTTGTGCGAGGTCCATGTATCCTATTTCTATAAAAGTTATCACAGCAATATTGCAAATTCCATATAAAAAATATCAGATGTGTATATGTCAACTGTTCTTTATTCATGTACACTTTCATTACTAGTTTTTATAGTATTTAATAAGGTACTTGTTAACATAACATTTGAAGAACTAAATAAATAATGCTGAAATGTACTTTTAAACATGATCATAGAAATAATCTTGCCAAGATATATAAATTACAGAAAATTCAGGATACCCATAGCCTGCTATATAAATACACATAAACGCTTAAAAAAAATAATAAACCTAAATTCAATATTAGGGATGAAAAACTATTTTTAAAATTGATAATAAATAAAAGGTCATTCATTCATTCTGATAGTTTGACTATTGCATAAAATTAAATTTAAAAAGTGTTACCCTAAAGTTTCTCACTTGTTTTTCTAAAGGAAAATTGTCTTTGGAAGGATAATTTTTCAAAATATTGGTATATTTTTCAAATGTAATAATCTCTTAAAAATATAATGAATTAATATTTGCTACATATTTTGAAACAAAAGTTGAATACATTTATGTCAGAAAAATAGAATGTATATATTTGAAAATTGAAATTCCAATGCTATTTTTGATTGAATAAGAAATCAATATTATAATGCAATAATTTTTAATATAAGTCAATGTTTATTCAAAATTAATAAAGAGAATAGGGGAAAGGTTTTTAGAAGATATAATAGTTGTAATGAAACAACAATTTATAAGAAATATATTTTAATTAAAAATAACTGCATTGCCCGCATGTATTGTACTAAATAAACTATTAAACAATCATATCTTCCTACTTTGTAAAACAATCAGACTTTAAAATAACTACTTCACAATCTTGCTCAATGTCCATATATAACTGCATACTAAATAGTAATGCCGCATAGAATCAGTTACACATAAATGCAATGTACTTGGTGCACATTAAATTTACATCATACCACCCATTCCACCCATACCACCCATGCCACCCATTCCTGCCATAGGATTAGGTTCATTTTCCTTAGGTATATCGCAGATCACGGCTTCCGCAGTAGTTAATAATGAAGCAACACCACTAGCATCTGTCAGTGCTGTTCGGACCACTTTTGTAGGGTCAATGATCCCCTTTTCAATCATGTTGACATATTCATTGTTTAAAGCATCATAGCCAAATTCTGGACCCATATCTTCAACTTTGGCAACAACAACAGATCCATCTATGCCAGCATTTCGAGCAATGGTCATACACGGCATTCGTAAAGCTTTCTTAATGATTTCAACGCCAGTAGCTTGGTCACTATTAGATGTAGTCAACTGTTCCAAAATTGGAATACATCTGAGAAGTGCAGAACCACCACCAGGTACAATTCCTTCCTCGACTGCTGCCCGAGTCGCATTTAAAGCATCGTTTACCCTGTCTTTTTTCTCATTGACTTCAACTTCACTAGACCCACCAACGTGTAAGACGGCTACACCAGATGCGAGACGAGCAAGTCTTTCTTGCAGCTTTTCTTTTTCATATTCTGAAGTTGTCTCTTGTATTTGATCTCGTAGCTGTTCAGCTCGTCTATCAATATCTGATTTCTTTCCTTTGCCCTTTAGAAGAAGAGTATCATCTTTAGTAATAATGACTTCTCCAACTTGGCCGAGATCAGAAAGTTGCACATCTTCTAATTTTATAAAATTAGCTTCATCACCAAACACAATACCTCCTGTGGCGATGGCCATATCGCTTAAAGTAGCTTTTCTATTATCCCCAAATCCTGGAGCTTTGACAGCTGCAACTTGAAGGCCAATTTTTAATCTATTTACAACTAATGTGGAAAGCGCTTCCCCATCCACATCCTCGGCAACAATAACTAAAGGTTTTCTTTGGGAATTAGCTAGCTCTAAAGCTGGGATGATTGTTTGTACATTGCTTATTTTTTTTTCCGAAAACAATATTAACGCATCTTGGAACTCGACCTTTGCCCCTTTAGAAGAGTTGATGAAATATGGTGAAATATAACCTCTGTCAAATTTCATGCCTTCGATGATTTCTAATTCATCGTGCAACGTTTTACCATCTTTAACTGTGATAACACCATCTTTTCCCACCTTCTTCATAGCATCAGCAATTAATTGTCCAATTGCAGTGTCCCCATTAGCAGAAATAGTTGCTACTTGTGCTATTTCTTCCGGCGTGGTGACTGGTTTCGACATACTTTTTAACTTTTCTTTAACGGCGTCAACGGCCATCATGACACCTCTTCTGATTTCGATAGGGTTAGCGCCTTTCGATATTTTCTCAAAACCCTCTTTAGCGATAGCTCTAGCAAGCACTGTAGCAGTGGTAGTTCCATCGCCTGCTTCCTCATTTGTATTGTTCGCTACATTTTGGACCAGTTTAGCGCCAATATTCTGGAACTTATCTTTGAGTTCGACGCCTTTTGCAACTGTCACGCCATCCTTAGTGATCTTCGGTGAGCCCCAAGACTGTTCTAATATAACGTTGCGGCCTTTAGGGCCCATTGTGACGGCTACGGCATCGGCTAGAACGTCGACACCTTGTAGCATGAGGGCTCTTACATCAGCACCGAACCTCACATCTTTGGCATAAAATCTAGATACCTGGTGAGTTTTGTGAAGTGATATGCTGTGACGAACTACACGAGGCAGGCGCAACATTTTCAAATTAATTAAAACGGCACAGATTAGATACAATAATCCTTATTAGAAACTAATAATTCTCGAAGCTTCTCGCCGGGATCGCAAAACGTGATATGAAGTCGGCTAGGTTATATTGAACTGAATGAATGCACGAGTCAATGAGTAAGATGTCTCCAAGTTCTATAGTCGATGGTTTACAGTTAGCACTATATCGCGGACATGAAATGAGTGAATGGTTTGTGAAGAATTTAAAATTATGTAAAGGCCTACTTCAAAATTAAACGAGTTCATCATAGAGTATATTTTTAAATATGTGGCAATTTCTTTTGTTCGTATTTGGTTGACAGTCTATCGATTTTTTTAAAATAAGACGACGTCGATAGATAACAATCTAGTTTATAAAGTAGATTGTTGTCTGTCGTTGTGTTGTAAGTTAGTCTGTCTAATAAAATATAAATTGTAATTAGGCATCCCAACGCGCTTGGAACGTGACGGAATTAAATTATTGATTGATAAAGAAAAAAGGGTAACCGATAAATAACTTAGCTACTTTGACGCTCGGGTTTATGTGTCTAAAATTCTAGATATATTGTTATTGTGCTACAGTTAGCAAAGCTAAATTAATAAAATAGGACAGTACTTGAAATAAGTTATTAAAAAATAAAACCCCTGAGCGTGAACGTATTGATAATACAATAAAATTAATAATTTCGTAACTCATGGAAAGGTCAGTCTTTCCAAAAAAACGAGATAAGCAGTAACAAACATTTTTTGGTTCTGATTCAATATTTTGTTTCTGAATTACTAAATTTTGTCTTCCAAGTGTTCTAAAAATAAAATTAAACTAAACAATTTTAATGTTATTCTTTGAGCGGAAAGACTTTTTTAAAATTTTATGTAGAGTTGTATAAAACATATTAAAAAAAATATTGCTTGAAAAATTTTTCTTCAACGATAAGCCTAAAACAAGTCAATCTACTTTTATGCGATTTATGATAATCCATGTAACTTTTAAGAGAAAAGAACTGATTGGATTTTGATGTCGATCCGTGTACTAGTCCAAAAATTATGTAAAATAAACGAATTTTATTGAAAATTTTATTCGCAATTCCTCAAAATATATCCGGCGCGATCGATTCAAATTTTCAGGAAGTCTAAATTGCGTGAAGCCCTTTAAACTGCCGTAAACCGTGTTTTGAATGGGTAATCCGTTTGGTTATAAGACATTTACTTACACATTTAAACATACTTATATACAGACATTACTCGAAAAATGGTCAAATTAGATTGTCAAAACATTAAAACGTCAAAATTTTGTGAAAACTCTGTTTCAAAATAGGATCGAAAACAGCAAATTCCCAATTTCGAAAATATTTCAATTGTCATAGCAGTTAGTCAAAATAAACTATGAAAAAAATTTTAATATCAAAACAAATTTCTTTGTTCTACAAACATTCTACATATTTACATTTGCAAATGCACAAAAATATTTGAAACACTGTCTTAGATAAAAGAAACATTGATCAAGATACAGACATTCGAGGTTAACATAAAAATATCCATTAATGGTAGAGCAAAGTCAAACTAAGTAATTCGAATATCACAATTTGTTAGGACTAAATTTAATGAAACAGTCCAATTAATAAAATACATAATACATTTTTTTTCGGTCGGGTAAAAAAATTTTTCCTACATAATCCCATTGCTGAAGTTATGAGAACTATGAAATAGACCTTTTAGGACTTCTGATTAAAAAACTGCAATAAGTTGTTTAGACGATCCTCTCTTAATGTCAACCTAACGCTACATAAAGAATTCTGAAGACCCCGAAACAGATGAAAATCTGAGGGTGCAAGGTCAGGGCTATATAGTGGATTCATTAACGCTTCCAAACCAAACTCTCTCAATATTTGCTGAGTGGCTAAAGATGTGTGTGGTCTGGCTTTATCATGGCAAAAATCACAGCCCTTATATTAATCAATTTCAGCCATTTTTATTTCTTGTTCTTGTTTGAGTATTATCAGTTGCTGACAGTAGAGATCCGAATTCATGGTTTCATCTGGCGGTAAAGGCTCATAATGAATAATGCCCTTCCAATCACATTACATATACCGCATCAATTTATTGCGAGTTAATCCGGCTTTCACTATAGCTTATGGAGTTTTCTAGTCTTTTAACCATAATCTTTTTCGCTCGTTCTAGTTGTAAGTAATCCATTTTTCATCGACAGTGATCAATCTTTTCAAAAACAGTGCGTCTTCATTATTTTTCAATAGAGAATTGCAAATGAGGACACAATTCATTGAATTTCTTTCATTAGGCTCGTGCGGGATCCAAGTATCGAGCTTTTTTGTGTTTCCAGCTTTTTCGAAATGGATCAAAACTGTTTTGTGATCAATCCCCAGCTCTTCAGCTATGTCGTAGGAAGCAATATGCCGATCTTGCTCTACTCTTTCCAAAATGGCATTGATTTTATCCGCAACAGGTCGATCAGAGCAAGACTCATATTTGACATCAAAATTACCGAACTAAAAACGCTTAAACCAATTTTGTCCTACTGTTACCGACACTGGATTAAGTCATAAGCGTCACAAATTTCTTTCACGGTTGTTTTTGTCATATTTTTTACGCATCATAAAAACCTCCCGCCAGTTATAGCTGGCTACACCATTGGTCTATGACTAATCAGTCTCCTGAAAGGTGTAAACAAACTTTTTGAGAAAGTTCTCAAACTCGCTTAAACGATCACCTCTTTGGAAAAGGCCTCATATAAACGAACAGTTCGATATCTAACCTTAACAAGCCCTTCGTCTAATTAAACACATTAAGGAGTGTTTCAAAACCAATCAAGAAACCGTAGCTGTCTTTTTCGATGTAGCTAAGGCTTTAGATATGGCACGCAGAACTTCATGCTTTCGAAGTTTCAGATTGTCTCATACACATAATTCACAAATACATTAAAAAGAAGCATTGTGTATTCTGACATGAAAAGACATACTCCATATAAGAAACCCATCAGAGCGAGAGTACCTCAAAGCTCCAATTTCTGCAATCCCTGTACACAAATCAAAATCAAAAATATCTTTATTTCGTAGGAAATGAAATTAGACTTGAAATATGTTATTAATAAATTCTTTTTCGACATTATCGCTCATTCCAAATGCTGTTTTACCTTGAAGAATAGGCAAGAAACTCAAGGGTTACTCTTTTTTTACTCATCATTATAAGTATTAAGTAATCAATAATTTAGTTACATAGAAATAATTTAAAGCAACAGTTCAGTCCCATATGCTTTTTGCATTCAGACACGGTATAATGGCCCTTGCCATATAACTTTCTTTTTAAAAAACATTTAAATTCATAAAATTGTAAACTGTGAATTTCAGATGGGATCTTATTGTAAAGGCGCACACATAACCCCTTAAATGCTGCTAACTTTGCTTAGACGGGTTTTATGAGCAGCAAGATCGTTCATAAGTCTAGTGTTAATGTTATGGATGTCGCTCCTTTTTTGGAACGATTCTATATTTTTCTTGACATACACCAGGTTAACGTATATGTCTCTTGATATGTATCATGTTTTCGCATATGTATTGTGATGCTAAAGTTAAGATATTAATTTCCTTAAATTTTTCTCTGAGAGTTATCATTGGTTTCAAATCGTAAACATCACGAATAGCTCGCTTCTGTAGAATGAAAATTGTGTTAACATCGGCTACATAACCCCATAACAAAATTCCACACATTATGAGACTATGAAACTGGAATAAACTAGACTCGTGGTACTTTTATCTGTAAGTCGCCGAATTATTTTGACTACATATACTGCAGAACCAAGCCTTTTCGTTAATCTCGTAATATGAGAATTCCAACGTAACTTAGCATCTAAAGTGAGAGCGAGAAATAAGGTCGTGTCCACAATATCTAGTACCTCGTTCTTGACCATTACGTTTATGTTAAACAATTTAGTATTAGATAGAGAAAATTTAAGAAATTTTGTTTACCTTTCACTAAGGAGAAGATTATTTATACTAAACAACTCAACTATTTCAGAGATGGTTTTGTTTACTTCGTCAAAAGCTGGTTGATGCCAATCAATCTTAAAAATTAAGAAGTTATCATCAACAAACAATACAATCTCATGGCATCCTTAACAAGATGTGATAAATCATTTCTGTACACTAAGAATAAAAATGGTTGAAGTACTAAACCCTACGACACACCGATATTGACTGCAGATCCCGGCGACCACTTACCATTAATATCAACCCTTTGAAATCTGTCACTTAGATGATACCCTAGAAGTCAGGGGAATCGACCCGTACACCATAATGATGTAGTTTCCTGTTCAATATGCCACGGTGAACGCAGTCAAATAAATGCCTTGGATAAATCACAGAAAATACCAATCGCGTACCGTAAATTCTCCTAGGCGTCAAAGATCTGTTGAATAAGCTCAACACCGGCTTCGATTGTTGTGTGACCCTTTATCAATCCAAACTATTAAACGTCCATCAAATTGTTGTAAAAATAATAATCTTAAGTTTTATATATTTTTTCTCATTGATTTTAAACATACTAGCTGTCCACAATCGTCAGATGATAATTTATTTATAACTGACTTATATTTCTGCTTAATATTTGTATATATATTATCTAGACAGTATGACGAAGTAGCCGATTCTAAAAATAAAATGTCTAAATTGTAGCACTGTAATGAAGATTTTAGTACATAAACAAGAATTTTCCATTAAATTTATACCAAATCTCTCAAACAGCAATATATTTATGATTTTTACTGATTTTATACAAAATATCATCCATTACTTTTTCGAATACGACATAGAATGACTTTGGGGGGGGGGGGGGGTCTGTGCACGCTTAATACAATAAGCTGCTCTAACTTCATTACTTCGCTCAACAACTTCGCTCACAATATCTAGACGTTCTTTGTATTTCATATTATTTTAATTAGTGTTTAAGAACTACCATGCATAGCTTTTTCTCTGCTAAACGAACTTGCTACCTGCAGCATATTGAAATTAAACGTGAACTGGTGATTGTAAGCCGATGTTCTGTAATACATAATATGTCAATCTCATAATAATTCAAGAATAAATCAATTACCAGTTCTTTACGTAGTATTCCCTGTATATTTTGATACACCAGATTGATTAAACATTTTTTATTATTGGTTTTTTTTCTCAATTATTATGGGTTGACTCTCAAATATTAATCCAATATAATTGTTTTTATTTGTTTTCGAGTCATTTTGATTTAAAAAAAAATACAAGAGTTACTTTCTATCGTCTTTCGAATTAATTTAAATTTTTAATGTCAAATACCTAGAATAGAATAGAATAGAAGCAAACGACATACCGAGTCCGACGTCAGTCATCCAACTCGCATTCTTCGCAAACGATACCGCGATGTAAATGCGAGGTAGGCGACTCAAAATCATATAGTTCCTACCACCTTCAAAGGGCCATCGATGAGTTACTCGATGGTTCTTAACCCGCAGGATAAAGGTTATCTCCGAAAAGTCAACAGCCATTCATTTTAAGCGTAGCCAGAGTATGAGTCAACTCATTGTTGTCCGAAACTCCCCATTTGCATGTCGATTGTGCCCATTCGGCAGCAATTTAAGTACAAATACTGGATAGAAATCTTCATTTCTCGGACCATATCGAGCGCGTTAGGAAAACAATAATTTTCTATGGAGCCCGGCTCAACAGTATGCTGAGTAGAAAATGAAAAGTTTCATTACGCAATAATCTTACAACAAACAATATGTTCATAAGATCGGCGAAGACATACGCGTCTCCTATCTTTGCTCACGCCATCCCGACGGCACTTTACAAATTTAAAATAATTCAAAACAAAATCTGCGGAACAGCCACAAACGCCCTCTGGTGCGTCAGAAACTTATTGCACAGGGATTTAGAACTCCCTACTATTTCTAAATACATGAGGAACACATCCAAGTGTTTCTTCACCGCCACGAAATCTCACCCTTACAACTTATCATAGTACCCATAGACCATGGAATGTACTAACAGAACCACCTGACTCTCTTATAACCGAAGTCATAAGGCTTATTGAAATTAACCAAACCAACATCTAAGAATTAAGGATAGACCTTCCACAATCACTAAGGCCTAAAAAGGTCATACCCTACCACTAAGCGAGACGCTCACGCATCTAGATATATAAATGTACCCACTCCGTGTTGGTGTTTCCGTGAATTACTATGTCGAGGTAATACCAATAATAAATTACTCATAAACCAAGTCAGGCTCCGTCGCCATCCTCTGCAATTACCAAGTTACTTATGCACTTCGTAATATTATTCGTTATTAGTCCTTCGTAATTTGTCATATCATATCATATATTATAATATCATTGATGATTGGCAATTTTGTAAAAAGACGTAAATTTATAAACCGCAAAGAAAACAAGACTGGAATTTAAAACATAGGACAAAAATTGAAGAAATACAAAATACTTATTATAATACGTGATTGAGCACCTATTACTGCATTCAACCTACAACTGCATTCCGCTTAACGAAAATAAGAAATACCACCCTTTCTTATGGCTTTTTACCTGTTATTTTTGCATGTTTTAACAGAACACTTCGACGTCATAACGGAAGGTATGACGAAACTACTCAGGATGCAATATGTGCTAAACTGTCTGTTTTAGAACTCATTTACTATGGCAGTTCTTGATCGCGGGACTGAGTGTTTTTCTTTTTTTTTAGATGAATGATAAAAGCAAAAGATGAAGTGAGGAATTTGGTGGTCGCAATTGAAGTGTCAGTAAAAAATGTTTCAAAGGCTTCGGCGACTTCTATGTCTTTTTTTAGAATTTTGTTATTTATCTTATGTTGAAAGTTAAGATCGCGAACTTTAATTTTAGCGACGTCATTCTTTATGACACTCCAAGTTGTTTTCATTAAATTTTTGCTATTCTTTATTTTACTAATAATATAACTCGTATTAGCCGATATATACAAACACGTTTAATCATTTTTTAATAGTTTCTAACATACTCAGCAAATCTTTTGCTTTTGTTTTATATTCTTTCATCATAAAGGCATACAATCTTTTCCTAATTTTGTGTATTCCCACTGTTGCCTAATCACTGAACGATAATGATTCATTGTTAAAGTAAATAATATTCTTATTTGAAAAATATTGTCGTATTCCTCTTTTATTACATGAAATATTGAGTTGTACAACTCACTGAAATTGTCACAGCATTGAAGTTCCGAAATCCTCCGCATGATCCATTTTCTAATTTTTACCGACTGTTTTCATTCAGTGAAATGCATTTTATAACTTTTTTTAAATTTCCTTTAACCGGTAGTTTAAAAGACTCTAATGAGCTCTGTGGTCTGATTTTAAATTGTCGATTATGTATTTCTGAAGTGATTCGAGATATGTATAAATATTATCAAAACATATCTTAGAGATAAACGTGATTCTTTTAGGCTTCAAAAAGAGGTTTGACAAATTGTAACACCCAAAGAACTTCAGAATTCTACCACTGTAATTGGTGACATTTAATAAATTTACATTAGTCTCCACATATTACAATATATTTGTTTTTATCAGTTATCTTACATAAGGTTGGATCCATAATCAATTTAAACAACTTATAAGAAGACTGAGGGAGCATGCATATGCTCATCACGATAAGCCTCTCGAGTTCCACACAGGCTATTTCCACAACCCTAGCTCAGCAGAGAGGTCCACAATATCAATTATTTCTTTAAAATTTAGATTATTGCCGGTGAGGATAAAGGAACTGCCGTATGATGAATTCTCTCTGCTGAAGGAGCTCGCAACCTGGTGATTAGGAAAGCCAAATAGAAGTTGACCGTTCTTAAGCCAATGTTCCATAATACATAGTATATCAATATTGGCACTGTCCATGAACAGCTCAACCTCTAGCTCCTTATTTTTCATGCCCTAAATATTCTGATGCACTAGGTTAAGAATACAATTATTTAAATTATTATTATTTTTAATCAGTACATTAAGGCGAAATTGACACAGTAGTACTTTATTCGATAATACACAAGATATACTCTGTTTTGTTAACAAGTAATGTATTAAAATTTAGAGAACAAGAATCTGAAAATTCCCTGTTGTTGAGAAAACCCTGTTTATTTTGAATTACTAACTTAGGGTGTCCCTCGCTGTCGAAGCAGCTCGTTTAAGTCAATAGAGCTCCGGACTCCAACAGAGTCTCCAGGTCCAATTGAGCCACAATCACTCTTATATTAGGAGTACAAATAAATTTCGGCCGTTATAAGAGAGATGGCATGGCACGAGGTTTACGTTAGAATTCGCAAATGATAACCGGATAACAACATAACCCTATCATATTATTAACTTCGTATTAGCATCATATTTTTTTTTATCCGTAAATGTCTAAATTTAAGCCAAATAAGTGTCATTTACGGGAACTTTTAATTTACTTCTTTAATTTAGAAAAATCTGCAGCTGAGGCACATCGATTACTCGTAGAAGCATATAATGAGGCTGCCTTAAGAGAGAAAACATGTCGTGAGCGGTTTCAAAAGTTTAAAAACGGTTATTTTGACGTAGAAGACAAAGATCGCGGTGGAAGGCTAAAAATTTATGAAGATGCAGAATTGGAGGAATTATTGGCGGAGTATTCGTCTCAAACACAAAAGAAACTTGCACTTATTTTAGAAGTCACTGAGCAAGCAGTCTCGCATCGTTTAAAATCGTTAGGAATTATTCATAAATAAAATGATTGGGTTCCATACGAATTAAAGCCGAGAGATGTTGAACGTCGATTATGCATGAGTGAAATGCTGCTAGTTAGACACAAAAAAAAAGGTTTTTACAGAATCATCACTGGTGATAAAAAGTGGATACATTATGATAATCCAAAAATAAGGAAATATGGGGACTACCTGGCCACGCGTCAACATCCACAGCAAAACCGAATATTCATGGAAAAAAACTCATTCTGTGTATTTGATGGGATCAGCTGGGTGTTGTGTATTACAAGTTGCTTAATCCAAGCGAAACAATCACTGGAACTCTGTATCGAACACAACTGATGAGATTGAGCCGAGCTCTGAAGGAAAAACGCTCTCAATACTATTCCAGACACGATAAAATTATTCATCTACATGATAATGCTCGTCCGCATGTAGCGGTTCCTGTGAAAAATTATTTGAAAACACTGGATTGGGAAGTAATTCCCCACCCGCCGTATTCACCAGACATTGCGCCGTCCGACTATCATCTGTTCCGCGGCCTTATTACCTAAAAGAAATCGATTTCTGATTTTGCATGATTTTAAAATTATTTTAGTAATTCCCAAGCTGATATTTCGAAATGCTAATTATCTTTCTATTAACAGTGTTGTCTCTACAATTAAATCACTAAATTGTCATTATGAAATTTAATCGCATATTTGAATTCAAAAACCGTTAGTGATCGCGATTTCGCAATTATTCGAAAATTACGCTATCAAACCGAAGACTGGTCTATAGCGATTCTCAAGCGATTTACAATCGAGTTTCCGTCATTCGCATTTCGTATAAAGCGAATAATGATTTTTTTTTATGCAAATCATTAGAATAAATAAAATCTTTGCACATCTATCGAGGACCTTACATTACGAGGACATTACAATAATATGGTATAATTGGACTGATCTGATGGTGGAGCCAGAAGGTAAGCACAGGAATTCCATAATGGAATAACATATCCTAGTTGTGTTTGAGCTTGTCAGAGTTGTCTTGAGATGTACTCTCACCATGAGTGATTTTCAGGGTCTGGTGATAGAGACGGAAGGTAAGCGCTAGTACTCCACAATAGAACAACGTAGTTTAACCTTATTTGGGCATAATGGAATGTTTTAAGTGGACTTTGACTATAATTGGCTTTCAGGGTCTGATGATGGAGCCAGAGGGTAAACACAGGAACTCCATAATGAAACAACGTATCCTAGCCGTGTTTGGTCTTGTAGAAATCGTCTTGAGATGTACTTTGACCATTAATGATTTTCAGGGTCTGATGATGTAGCTGGAAGGTAGGCTCTAGTACTCTATAATAGAACAACGTATCCAAGCGGTGTTCGCGGTTGTTGGAATTGTCTTAGAATGCACTTTAACTGTGATTGGTTTCCAGGGTCTGATGATGGAACCGGAAGGTAGACGCTAATACTCCATAATGAAACAACGCAGTCTAGCCGTGTTTGGACTTGTTGATATTCTTGTAGAATACACTTTGACCATGATTGGCTTCCAGGGTCTGATAACGGAGCTGGAAGTTTGGAAGCTCCATCATCAGACCCTGAGAGTCAATTGTGGTCAAAATACATTTCAGGGCAATTCCAACAAGCTCAAATATGGTTAGGATATATTATTCCGTTATGATATGCTAATTCCGGTGCCAACCGTCGGGCTCCATCATCAAACCCTGAAAATCACTTACGGTGGAGAGTACATCTCAAGACAACTCTAACAAGCTCAAACACGACTAGAATATATTATTCCGTTATAGAGTTCCTGTGCCTACCTTTTGGCTCCTTCATCAGATCAGTTCAATTATACCATATTATTGTACAGCCATCTATCCTCGCTAAGTGTGCAAAGTTTTCATGTAATCTAACGCTTTAAAGTCGCTCAAGATTGCGTATAAGAATAACATTTTTAAGCTATTGCATAGCTTCTATCGCGAGCCTTGAGCGTGGAGACCGAATCCAGAAATTCTGTAACAAAAATAACCTAACACCCCCCACTCCGACCGGCACAGCAGTGATACTTTTTACTTTTGCCATCTATCGATGAATAGCAGAACTTTTAATGACTTTTTTGAAATATCACGCTTGTCTCTTCAGTTCAGCACCTCGCCTCTAGGTGGCATTGGTTGTATCGGCGTTACTGCGCATGCGTAATCCCCCTCTTCGCCCCGCAATCTGGTGGCTCATGCCTGCTTAGAGTTTCGGCGTTAGGGCACCTCCTCAAAAAAAATACTGCATAAATAAAATAAATAAATAATTATAATTGCATAAGTTGATAAAAAATACTATGCAATAGCTTTATTTTATACTCAAAAATTTTTACTCACTAATCGATTCCGGAATCACAATCGATTTCTACTTTTCCGTAATAAGGCTCCCGGTCAATGGCACATGCTCTGTCAGAGCAGCGGTTCACATCATATGAAAATGCAAAAAATTGGGTTGATTCGTGGATAGCCTCAAAAATAAGGAGTTCTTCAGACTTGGAATCTGAACTCTGCCTGAAAGATGGAAAAAAGTAGTTGCTAGTGATGGTCAATACTTCGATTAAAATTAAGTTCCGTTCTTTCGCAATAAATAATATTTTATTGACAAAAAACGGCGGATACTTATTTGTATTACAAATAGCTAGACTCCGTTCTATTTAATAAAATAACGGAATCAATATCATAAGCTAAAACTTAACCAAATGTCGTTATAAATATTTGGATAGGAACATCGTATCTTTAGTCAGAATATAATTAAATTTAAATATATTAATGTAAAAAAAATGGCATGAAACATACATATAAACTGTATCTAATTGATTGGAAGTTGAAATAAATACAAAATTAACACTTGCTTAGGTGTTCAATATCTGTCAATTCTCTCGAATAAATATTTCATTAGTTGGATAAGGATTTGTAGTAGAAGAGCAGATTATGATCAGCGGTGGGTTCTATGCTACGTGTTTCAGGCAAGCGTCTAGAAATTACCCTTATTAAAAACTGAACCATACACGTATTCACGTCAAAAAATATCCTTACACTAAAGACTCCTCTATCACTTAAATTTTTACAGCTAGAGAGACTCTAGTTGCTGCTGTTGACAAATTCAAACACCTTAATTTAGGGTGCCGTGTTAAAGAAAATTTTAGAACTTATGACTAGATTCAATTGCACCTGCATTTTAATGCAGTACAATTCAACCTGCATTTTAGCAGGTTAAGTTTCCAAATTTAATGTTTGGCAAATTTTGTCACAGTTTACAAAAATTGAGTTATTTTCAATAGGATTTAATAAAATCTTAATATTGATTTAGCGAGATTTGGGCATTACTCAAATGTGATTCACTTTATTATGGCCATGATGATTTTGAGTTCGTCACATACGACATGTGAGATAAGTTGCTCTCATTTCAATAATTAAAAAAGGACCAACGGAGTATATATAAAAATCTACGCATTTATGCAATTCTACACTTCAAATAGACAGTATAAGAGCAGCATAGTTGCGTGTTTACCCTTCATAAACAGATATAAAAAAAACTGGCCGAAGCACTACATCTATATGAAAATATTAAGATTAATGGTACGATGAACACTTAAAAATACTTTGACAAAATTGATATTACTCCATTGATATAATAATTATCAAATAAATAAAATTAGTCAAGAATTTTTATTTTTTATGTTTGTACAAAATATAGGATGCGTTAACACAATTTTGACATTTTTCATCAAAGCACTCTTTAGTTATTAATCAAGCAGCTGCAAATGTGGTCACACTCATGTATCAGTTATTATTTTATTATTCATGACTTGTGACAGTTTTTGTTGGTGTTTTGTGTTGTGTGTTATTTCGCTAAATTATTCAATAAATGTTTATAATCGCATTTCAGATAAAATTCTTATTTATATCTGGCTTCCGACAACATTTAATTTCACCAATTAGTAATGGCAACGCTAATGCAAAGTTATGAACAACAGTACTCTCTACTAACAGCAGATTTAACGTCTAAGATAGGATGTTTAAAAACTTGTAATTCTGGTAATTACCATAATTTCTATAAATATCGAAAGAGGGTTCAGAGATATATTTTATATTGTCAGACTTTTAACATCCCACTAAAAGCAACCTTCCAGAATCTTATTTCAGATCGTGAAACGCTTTCTTGTATTTATTTTCAATAGGTATGTCAGCATTGCCTCAATTTCATAATTTGTGGATATGATGTATTCCTTGTAAATAGTTATTGGGTTACAATAATATATTTGATATTGTCTTAAGTGTTACCTCTTGCCCTGTAATTTCGTTTTTTTCTAATTAACAATGTTGAATATTTTTTTATTAAATGTGCATCTTTTTTATTACAGAAGACCATGAACGACTAATGAAAGAAATTCAGGTTAATTTTGAAGAAGCCAATGATTTGGTAAGATGCAATGTGATAGATTTTTACATATAGAATTGTAAAATCCTTCTGGTTAAATATTTCATGATTTTCAGTTAGAACAAATGGAGTTGGAATCACGTGGTGCTGCCACAATTTCTCGTGTGTCTGCTTATAAAGCTGAATTGCAGAGAGTTAAGGATGAATATCGTTCTGTTATAAGTCGCAGTGGAAATTGTATGTACTTTTGAATCAGATTTCTATATCCATGTAGCTATAACACTATATGATTAGATATGACTATATATAGTGAAATATGAAAATGTATGTTTCTTTAAAGCAAGGATGCCATAACTTGAAAATAAATTTTAACACTGATATCTACTCTCCTACTGGTTTGGCAATCAATATTGTTGTGCATTCACTAGCAATAACCATTTATGTTCTGTATTTTCTCCTAGTATTTATCTCCGATCAAATGCAACCCCAATTTCAAACCATTATATTTTTAAAACTATTAATTTATTGTGCACATATTTTTAGTGAATGAATGCTAAAATATATTGATAATAAAGCAATTGTTTTTATTGTCATTGTTAATTTTCTGTGATGAACCTCTCATAGTGACAATTGTCATGTATTATATATATATATAGTTGTTAAAAATCTAGGACCAAGAAAATAATGAAGAATAAAAATAATGGTTACATTTGACTGAGCCCAAAAGCCCAATAGTCCAATTTTTCCATACCCATATTATGTGGTGTAGACAGTATTAATTCCTGGAATGTTCAACATGCATGTACGCACCTATATTGTGAGATTTTGTCATGCAATGAGTATTTAATTAATAATGATTCTGTTGTCAAAGCCAATTTCTTGATAATATATTTAATATCTCTATTAGGTAACCTAGATATGGATGAAGTATATGATGATTGGGATGGAGCAGCTGAGCAGCATCGTAAACTTTTGGATAACACTGAACGGCTAGAACGTAGTGGACAAGCACTCTCTGAAGGCTACCGTGTGGTACTAGAAACCGAACAGATTGGCACAGTAGTATTAAATGAATTGAATGAACAGAGAGATACAATTCAGAAAGCTAAAGGACGGGTAATACTTTATACTAGTAAATAGTTAATTACATTAAAACAAAATACCAGGACTTGTCTAACTAACTCTTATTTCAGTTAAGGGAAACTGACGAACAATTAAATCGTTCCTCACGCCTTATGAACTCTATGATGATGAGAGCATTACAAGAAAGATTTGCAATGGTATTATTCTTTATGCTACTGGGAGTAATTATGTGTGCAGGTTTATATGTGTATGTTACATAAAAATATTATGACTTCAAGAGGACAATCATATAATCTCACATAATATAAAATAATTAGTGAAAATATCAGATTAACAGGGCTGTGTTTGATTCATAATGTAATTTTAAGACAAAATATCAGATCAATCAAAAAAAAGGAATAACTACAATAATAAAATTTATTTGATGCTAAATTAATATAGTTAACAGATTTAATTTAATTTGTATAGTTCACATTTCTGTTGCTCTTGGTAATCATTTATTAATTATGTTAAGTAGAATATAAGTAAATAAATATATACATATGCACTAAATAGTAGTATTTGAAATTCTTTTCAGCAAAGAAGTTATTTAATTATAAAGATGACAAGAGTATTAAAAGAAAGATATTGGGTAAATTTTTTTAAAACCTAATAATTGCATAATTAACAAAATTTAATTTTAACTGAACATCAAACTTTTTAGTAACAAATTAATATTATTCATACATTAACATTACGTACAAAAATGTATAATATATAATGAAATATTAAAAGAATATTTACAAATTACAATAAATTACTATGATATTCAACACATTAAAATTATTATAAATTCATAGGTTATAAGAACAAACCATAATAGTAATATTTATAATGATATATATAATATTAAGATAGAATATATAATTCTTGTCCTGATTTCATATAAACATTTCAAGCAGATTACATATTACAAGATGTTATTTTGTATCATTTTCAAGTTTGTGCGACTTTTATACATAGGCATATCCTTCCAGATTCTTTTTTATTTCAGATTAACATGTTTGAACTTTAGCCCTTCATGTTGATCCAGTGCAGATTGGGGGCTGTTAATAACTTTTATTATCAATGTCAATGATAAAAGGCATCTATGATTTATGCATCAATGTGACAAAATGACTAGTGTTGGTCCCTCTAATCATTATTAATTGTTCTGATACTATACAATACAAATTTAAAAAATGTCTCGCCATAAACAAATATGAATGGCATTCTTTGTAATCGCATTGCCCACCTTTCATTCAATAACCATACCACACAGATTACTATGTACATATGCATTTCAGTGGTGATGCCACAACATTTTCATTTAGTATACATTTTTTTATACATTAATACAATCTAATTTAATACTGAATGACACCATTGAGGGTTGGAGGAGGCTTTTATTTTTCGCATATTATGTTTTTATGTCAACATTCAATTATGATAGTTTTACAAAACATTACAACATAATTATCAATTTGCAGATTTCATTGCATTAGAGAAAACATATATCTGATGCATTTAATATTATTATGTCAATTTTGATTTAAACTACTTGTAACAAAACACTTTCTTAGTGTTATGTACTACTTAAATAGATTATATGTATGATAATCAAATCAAAATAAAAAATAGCTTTATTTCATATGTAATAGAAATTACACTTGGAATGCATCATAAACTAATGGTTTCGACATTAACATTACCACTTATTCCAAATGCAGAATCACCTTGAGAAGAATGGGCAAAAAACTCAAGGTTTTTTTTTACTCATCGATACAAAATATTGAGTAATTAATAATTTAGTAAAACACTTAAAAATAACATAAGGCAACCCGATTGATAGCTGAGCAATTCAAGCCCATGGGTTTATTCATTAAGATATTCAGTCACAGTGTAATAGTCCTTGCCATATAACTTCTGTTTACCGAAAAGTTTAAATTCTGGATTTCAGCTGGGAGTTTTTTCTGGGAATTTCAAATTCACAAATACTAAAATTTAAAAATATTTTGCAAGTATAGCACAATAAAATGCAACCAGTAGATGATTTTGTGAAATATTTGTAAAAAGCAATCAATATGACCAGTTAAGTCAAAAATAGCTTTAAATGTAAATTAATGGAAAAGGAAAATCTAAAATGGACAACAATTTCTGAAAATTATATACAGTGGAATCTCAATAATCGAATCTCGTTAAGTCGAAATCCTCAGTAAGTCGAAAAAAATTGCCATTCTCTTCCGATGAACCCCTAAATACACGGTATTTCGAATTATTTAGACTCGTAACTCAAACAAAATGTTATTTCCCTACGAAGTATTGATAATACATTTTTATACTCTATAACTCGAATTTCAAAAAGGAGACTCCGCAAGTCGTAGTTGGCAAAATATAATGACGTCTTACTTGGAATACCCCGAAATATGTAATAGCAATAAATTCCAAAATGAATGTTGGGGTTCGGGGCTTCTAATCTATTGTTTTTGTCTTGTACACGTGCATTCATTCATGAAACTTTCTAAGTAACACAGCTATGAACGTTGTTTGTTCCTTGTCGACACAGTCATATGTATCTCAAAGTTCTAGTTAAGTTGAAAACTCGTTAACTCGAATTTTTTTGCATTTCCCTTGACATTTGAGTTATTGAGATTCCACTGTAAAAGTATATTTAAAACATTTTTGGTATTAGTGGGAGGAGAAAAAGATTTATAATGGCAGTCTAATAAAATCTTACTAACAAATAGAGAAACTACAAAGGAAAAGAAACGCATAGAGAATGCAGTCTGTTGATGAAAGTACCTATGAAAGTAAACATGTATTCTCTTATACAAATTGAAATGTATTTGAGTGACAAAACTGAGTAAAAGTCAATCCCAGAGAATTTTACACAATTTTTTTTTATGGCTTTAATTCTCACAAAAACAATTTAACTTGCTGGATTAACTAAAACTGGATTTTAATAGAGGTAAATTTAAAGAGGTTTCTCCCATACATAAACCTACATCACGGTTGATAATTCACTTGCAAATGTCAATTTGTATTCACAAAACTCAAAGAGTTTTAGAATTTGTTTCCTTCACTTGTGCTGTGAGACCTTTCTTTTTGTGAAATTCCATGATTCTAGTTCAATGACACATCAAAATATGTGGCCAAATGGTCATATCTTTTGATTGACTGACTTGATTTGAAGCTTGAATTTTTCCATCTCCAGAGGCCTGTAGACCTTAGTATTTTATATTAATTCTGACATCTCTGTTTGTACCTCTGAGAAAGTCTTGATGGATAGATAAATAGACTGACAGATAGAACACAAAATGATGCTGTGTACGAATTTTCTTTTCAAGTACAGAACCAAATAAAACATATATAAATAAAGAGAAATGTATTTATCGTACATGACTAGTAATCGCTCCCCTGTACAACCATTTCGAGGAAAAAATTTGGGAATAATGAACTTCCTCAATTCACTTCCAGCCATGGAGTCACATTACTGCCAAAGTTTTTCAAAAGAAAAGTTTCTTACTAGAATGATCTTCCATCCAAAGTTTGTTTCAATTTCATGATTGATGCAAATTTTTCTCAAAAGAAAGGCTCTGCCTATAGCATAATTCAGACGTTCTGTCCATGTAGTAATATTTGAACAAAAATCCCTATGGCAAATAAATAATAAAAGCATAACCAGACATGAGAAATCCAAAGATAAACTGAAACAATTATTTTTGCTATAGCTTTACAAGCCATGCTACTGCATAAAAATCTAGCATTATCACTATTATATATCCAAACTGTAAGTGTACTAGTTCTTCTTCACTTTAAAGAAAAAGCATGGATTTTTTGTTTTTTGAGAAAGGAGGGATGAATGCTGAAGACTACCATAACGCGGGTCAAATTTCTTGAGGATAACATACTTCTTCAAATTAATAACTTAGTGCACCAATGTAAGAACTTATTTCTGTTCCTGATTTTTATGTTGATTGCACCTTAATTTGCCACCTAATAAAATCAATCTTTAACATGCAAATGCACTAAATTGTATTTTTTTTAAATGCAATTGAATTCTTTAAAAGTACGTCTGGTCACACAAATAGCAACTTTGAGGTTATTGTAAAAATGCTCAAATGTTATACTCCTAAGTGAAACATTATAAATATATGTAGTTATATAAATAGCAATGAGTGGCAACTAATTTCACAAAGTAAATCTTATATAAGCATAATGAATTGCAGATATTCATTTAAATATAATAACAATCTTATTTTAAAGAAAAAAAATAGATTGTATTTATGGTAAATGCATCTTTGTATTGCTATAAAATTCTTTTTTCAGGGTGTCAATTTGCGATTACTGTGAAGAGATAAGACAAAAATATTTTTTGATGGTTTCATTTCAGGTGAAACAAAAATAAAATGAATGTTGAACTGCTATAAATAAAAAAAATCATCTAATTCTAGTCCATTCCATATATTTAAAAGCATTTTATAAGTTGAAAAACAGTAATTATTATATTAGTAAATAATATATTATGTTGATCACCAAGACAATAACAGTTATATTGTAACAAATAAATAATCAAACTTCAAATACTTCAATCCTTAATTGAAAACAGATATGACAAAATTATAATTTAATATATACATAAAAAAAGTCAGTTCATTTTTAAAAATATATTTTAGCTTCTTTTTACACATCATCATCATATTAATAGTTGTTTTACTTTTCAGTTAAAGGTTCCTTTGCTTGCACATCTTCATCAATTGTTTGTCCTAATGAAATCAAACGCATTTTGTATTCAGACAACTTCACATCCTAAAAAAATACAAGAAATAATTCAGTTTTCACACATTTAGAAAATCTATGTCGCAGTCATATAATTTTTATTAAGGTTACTTTATTGTGCAATAAGGTATGTGATTTATTTATAAAGTAGTACTATCTAAAAAACTACCATTCAGGAGGCCTGGCAGATGTGAAACCTCGAAACTATTCTATATAGATTATATGCACATTTTTTTTTATAATAGTAAACTTTAAATTACTAATGGAAAATGTAAGGAATATAATGATTTTTTTTTTTAATTTATTACAAAAAAACTATATAAACATATACATATATATAAATATCTCCTGCACAGCATACTTATGTGTGCAATTTATATCTATATGTTTACTTGTCTAATACTTTTTCAATACGTTTCTATATCATCACATCAGCCACTCTGACTCACCGCGCTAGTGAGCGCGTAGTAGTGAGTAGTGAGCGCCTATAGAGCTTTCACAGCAAAAATGTTTTTTTACAAAATTTTATCAATTAAGCATCAAACTAACTAATGATATTTGCTAATCTATATATATGAATTTTGTACATTTTACTGAAAATGAATTTTACTGAATATTTATATATAAAACATAAAATAAATTCTGTAAACTAAAAAAAATGTCTTAAGAGTTCGAAAAAAGCAAAGGTTAATCCAGTAATTAACCTTATTAAAATTATTATAAATCACATACCTCATTGATCTTTAATTAATTACATGTTAGAGCTCGAACAGATGGAAGCAGCACCGGCCCTGGGGGTAAAGCGAAAGGAGCAGTTGCTCTAACAGGTGACAAAAGAGGTCATGCTAAATACGCAAAACGATTCCCAACAATAACATTTTGATGACGTCTTTTGAGATGCTTAATTTAATATAAATTCAACAAGTATAGATTATTGCATTATTACATTGCAATAGAAGTTGAATTTTTAAAAAGTTGATAATTATAATTATTTAAAATATATTAAAATATAATTGATGTAATGTGAAAGCGTAAAACAAAGAACACTGAAGGATAATCTCACTCTGATCAAAAGCATAAGGCCGGCACTGGATGGAAGTTGTCTTTATGGTTGAAATGAACATCTCATGAAGTCCTTGAAATCATGCTCAAATACAAGTTGTATTGCTGTGATGAATATTGACGCTTAATAATGGCCATACAAATTTTGTACAAGAGGCATTTTTATTCTATGTACATTTATGTTTTTCACGGAAGTAATAATAAATCATTTTACAATCTTCACTCATTATTCCCTTAACTTTTGTAATGAATTATAAGTCAATGTCTAACTTAACGCTGAAAATGGCATGCCAATAATGACTGCTTATCAAGGTACATTTGTGATGGGTTATGGCTTTTACAGAGTCAACGACTGTCGTCCTACAATTTGGCCATGAGCGACGTCATGTGATGTTTGTTTCAACTGCAAAAAAGACATCCGCCTGTACGAGATTGACAGCTTGTCATCAGAATTTTGGTTGGATTAGACTAACCTGATCAGCAAAAAGTTCTAACAAATCATCCTGATCCTTCTTCAACTTTTCAAATTCTTCCATTGATTTGGAATAATGGTCCTGTGTTGATTTTAACTGTTCACTTAATCTTGATGTTTCTTCATTCAACTGCTGTATCCTTTCCTCATATTGCATTATTCTTGGATCCTCTAAGACAGTTGGCGGAGGTGCCGGGACAATGGTTGATGCTGAAACTTGTGCCTTCAGTAATGTATTTTCATCTTTCAATTGTGAATTTGCTGAGAGAATATCATTTAAGGCACCCTAAAGTGAAAATGGATAACAATTTAGTGAATTTTGAAAGAACAATATTTTTTGTCACTTCATATGTAAAGTTAAAATATTTAATGAAACTTGCTTCTTTGTATAACTTTTATTAACTTAACATGATCTATTACATTTTTCAAATCTGTACTACTTTTTTAAGAGCGGAGTGCAAGAAGTGAAGAATTTGGTGTACATTTAATAAACATACAAGTAATCATAGCCTGATGTCATAATGCATCTTGCTCTCATACTGTCAATATTGAAAATTTTTTTATGCTGCTCAAAAGGGCCGTTTATGCAATTTAAAAACGTGGACCTAGAATATCTTTTAAAATGAAATTTAAGGAAATCAGAGTCATAATTCTAGCATCATAGTTTGTATATGAAAATTTAATACTAGAAATTAGAAGAAAGTGTGTTTATGTGGTAGTCGACTATATAAAGTCATTAATTCATTTAAAGATTTCTGTCTCTGTTCAATAAGATCCTCGAAGATATATAAAATTTTCTTTAAAAAATTGATAATACTTGGCAAAAAGAAGTAAATGTAGAACACAAGTATTCATGGACTTAATCCAACTAGTCATTTTACAGGTTTTTTTTTTTCTATGTCATAGTTATACACATTCAAGTTTATATTTAAATCACTTTCAGGATATGTGATTTAAATTTTCACTAAAAAAAATCCATTTACTTTAAACTTAATTGTAATAATTTAAATTCCATGTCATTCACTTTAATTGAAATTCGCGCTATAATGTCTTACCTAAATGCGTAGGCGTTTCCTGCGTTGTCGACACCCTATCTCTATGCCCTTTTCCATACGCACATGACGCCGCAAACACACCTAGTTAAACATCGTGAGTTTTCCCCACCTCGCACTCTATAACATGTATTTAGACAGGATAGTATGGCGTGAATTTGAATTAAAGTGAATGATCACTGCAATTATTTTTTTTTAAATAAAGGCGAGTGAATTTTTCAATGTTTTTTCGTTTGAAATTAGATCATATCCGTCCGGAAGACAGTTTAAATAAGGACCCAAATGGATGTACCTATATTTGATTATGCTTGTATGTGATTACATTTGAAAAGAGTCATCCACGAGTTTTTTGCTCGTTCTTTTTTTTTAAATATTAAATACTCTGTCACATATTTTGCAAGATTATAATAATTTCATTCAATTACTGTAAGGAAGTACAATCTACAAGTGTATAAAGTTATTAGTAACCTGTAACGATTGGTTTTGCTGGATAAGTGCATCAACTTGTGCAACTAGTTCTTGCAGTCGTGCATCTTGTTGACGAATCAAGTTCTTGTATCGTTCTAAGGTCGCGCCTTCTTCAGGAGAGGCGCGCTCCGCTACTTCATTGCAGGCATCATTTTCTTGGTTTGTTGTTAAACTTTGTATTAAGACACCTACAAGAATTAATGTTGAAGTCATCTTTAAACCAATATCACACATTTAATTTTATTCATAATGTTCTTCAAAAATGTCAAAATATCTGAAGATATATACTACAATCAATTATTAAAAAGGTGCTTATATTAGAATTAAAATAGGTATGGGTATAGTATCACTTCAGCAGGATTTTAGTGTGGATTGAGAAGTAGGGAAGTAAAACAGGGATAGATCAATATCATCAAATCTATAGAGCGACTCTGTGTGATGGAAAGGTCGGCAAAGGTTGCCCTAGAAAATCTGATGCTGACCATATTGATGGAATATTAAAAACGGCCAAATTTTAAGCACCCAAAAACCGACGAGCTTGCATGAATAGATTGATGGATATCAAGGAGGCAAGAGAGATATACAAAAATCGTACCTTGTGGTAATCTATAGTCTCTGCCTACCCTTCTGGGAAATGGGTATGAGTTTATATTAATATTATTATTATAAATATTCATGTCCTCTCTAAGACATTTTTGACATAAGCTCAAAAATTAATAAAAATGTTTGACTTTAAAACCTACCACCCATTTGAAAAACTAAGGTGTGGAAACTTATATGTGGTTCCCAACACACTCCGCTCATTTCGTTCATCGCTTTGTCACGAGGTAACTGAACTGTTTTAATATATTGATTTTAGAAATGGAAGAAACTATGTTTTAGATACTATACCCAATCCTTAAAAATTAATATGTGAAACATACTTACTCTCTAATACTTTGAATAGCCTGCAAAACTCATAATCAATCAAAACTTCACTAACATTTCTGACTTTCATCTGCGGATGTTTGGCCGCTCGATTGTATAATTCATGTTTAGAAACTTCAGTCACTTTGGCTGTATAAGTTTCCATGCCTATTCGTTTTATCAGCAACTGTTTCAAAGATTCTTTTGAGTAATTTTCAACAGAATCATCATTGAAATGAATGCAGATGGCAAGAAGGAAAGCTGATAGACCTTGTAATAAATATTCATTTTCGTCATGTTCATTAGAGCAGGTCTGATTCACAAGGTAGCCCACACCACCTGGCACTTTAAGGAAAGCACTGACAGCAGCAGGACAGTAGCTCATCCATTGCGATAACAACATTAGTAGAGCCACCTACAAATACAGGACTTTTTACAATGTGTACAACAATCATATTATATTTATACATAGCATAAAATTAAATTGTAGTTGTCAAGTTTGTACATTGAAATAAAAAAAAATACAAGAAATTTTAATTGTATGAACAGAAGCCAAAAGAATGGTTTTAAAAATTTATATTTGCTGTGTCAGTGGCATAGCTAGATTAAGTGGACTCCACAATGGTTGTCTAGTGAATAAGTGACGAGTTCAATTCTAAAAATGAAGATTTTTTAAAAAAGTATCAGTAAGTTTCGTTCTTAACTATTCACAACGCTAGGTGCTTTACATAACAAAATAACACTTTGCAGGAAAACATGTCCATTGAAACAATTTATACTTTTTAAGAAAGACAAATGGCTAACAATCTAATCTTCTTTACTGCGACAGCCAGTTTAGAATGATAGGATTACTGTTATGAGGATTATGACTTAAGTAAGAAGTCTTTTAGCTCAAGGGCCCTCTATTATATCTACATGTAAAATGGCAATACCTATGCCTCTAGTCTATTTGTTGCACAGAACTGTGCAAACACTGCTGAAGAAAAATAAACATAGGTTTTCACATCTGCAAAGCAATATTAGCTGTTTTAGAGAGCTCAAATAATATATGGCATACATGTTTTTGAGATTAGCCTTATGGAAAAAGTAACAGCGGATTGCACCAAAAGTAAAAATGTTATTCATAAATAATCTGTAAGATTTGACAGATATGTGGATAATGGGTCAAATCTTACAGAACATGGGTAAAATTTGCCTAAGAAGCACTCAAAATTTTGTGATAAAAATTAAGATTTTGAAAAAGAAATATGTGTTATAGCACAATTTTATCCTTAGTTTATGAAAGTCACCAATAAAGGTATCATTAATAGTTAATGCAATTTATACTACTATATAAATCTGTAGTTTCTGTCTGTACATACATTTTTTTGTCAAATTGTGTGATAAATACTCATTTTATGATAAATTATTATAAATAAAATTATATTTAGACTTACTTTTGACTGAAGTTTTGTACTCTGCTGCAGCAACAATGTGCATTGATGAAGTAACGACACTGGGGAACTACCAATGTTAGTCGCTAGTAACACTCTTAGGAGCTGTTCTTTCTGAACTGAATTATCAATCAAAGCATGCATTAGTGCTACTGTAGAAAACCAATTAGACAGCATATCAGAACTGAACAGCCCACCGCAAAGTAACTGCCCACTTGTTAAACTTGAAACATCTGACGAGGATGGTAACAATGTTTGTACAAGTGCAGCTTGACTCATTTCATTATGGTATAAGTAACATTCAAAACAATAAAGCACTGCACATCTGAAATTGAAAGAGGTAATTTATTTATCTAACAATGTTTTAAAGCTTAATCAAAAAAACAACAACTTGCTTTAATTAAAGTACTTGATACCAATACTGAATGAATTGTCATTTTTTGCATTATTAGCATAGTTTTCAAACATTTTTAAGTATATTACTAATGTCAATTAGTCTAAGAAATGAAAATTGAAAACTGTTCAGAATTTTGACGATGCATCTTTATATTACATGCATTCTATGTATATGTACATATCTATGCAAATTACATGTTTATTTTAATTTTACAAAAACCACAATTTACCAATTACTAAAATACAGTTTCTCATCAGTACAATCATTGATTTTAAGAATGATAAGTGTTTATTATAAAAATTTCCTTCTTCATCATCTGTATGCAAATGTTATCTTCTTTGGTTGCATGTGCACGAAGTGTTCATTCAAGAATTAGTATTGATGAGCAAATTGTTTGTGACCTATTTTCTTACAATCAAGTTGTTTTTGTAACTATAGCTCTGTGTTTAAATTATAAAAGGAGGATGGCCTTAAATTTAGTTTTAAATGATAATTTTGATATACTATTTTTTTGTAACATTAGCATTATTCGCATTAAAATTGTTATGATTAGTTTTGAACAGTGATGAACAAGAAAGGTTTTATTGTTAATGAATACTTGCATTATTCAACATGTAATGAAGACTCGAATTTCATTCATGAAATTATATGGACACATGAATTCCTGGAATTTTATTTTAAATTTAGGAAATACTAGCTTCGCTTGCGGCTCCGCTCACGTGGACTATAGCATTATTGTTTATTTTTTAATATAAATAAGAAATGCGAGAATTGTGCTGCTTCCTCTAGTCTGCGGCCGGCCGCCGTGTACCGCTGCATGTTATTTTAAAAATACTAATGCGAATGTTTTTAAGGGTCATTCTATGATAGATATGCTACTGCAGACTTTTTTGTAGGTCTTTCTAAAATCTACAATTGTATTGTAAATTGACTGTATGTATTTCTTATGGTTTACTCAGTTTAAGCGGTTTAAGCACTCCAAAAGCACTTTTCTGACTTGATTCACCATTATCGTCACTGCTTATTTTATGCTATAAAATATATTCTATTACTTGGCCAGATGGCCAATAAAGCTATGTATAAAAAAAAAAACATGTAAATCACGTTAGTGATTCTTACATGAAAATGACTAAAACGAGCCTTTTTGTCTTACGAGTCTTTTGAGTCTTATAATATGTATAGATATAAAAAAACATAGACTAATTGAATAATAAATCACACACGATATGCAAATTTACATAGTATGTACAGTTGAGGATGTCTTGATTAGAATTTGAATAAAATGTGAAATGGATGGTGTGAATTATTCAATACGTAATACAGTGGAATCTCAATAACTCGAATGTCAAAGGAAATGCAAAAAAAATTGAGTTAACGAGTTTTCGACTTAACAAGAACTTACATACATATGACTGTGTCGACAAAGAACAACTGCACGTGTACAAGACAAAAACAATAGATTAGAAGCCCCGAACCCGAACATTCATTTTAGAATTTATTGCTATTATTTTGAGGGATTCCAAGAAAGACGTTATTATATTTTACCAACTACGACTTGCAGAGTCTCCTTTTTGAAATTCGAGTCACAGAGTATAAATATGTATTATCAATACTTCGTAGGGAAATAACATTTTGTTCGAGTTACAAAGTCTAAATAATTCGAGATACCGCGTATTTAGGGGTTCATCGGAAAGGAATGGCAATTTTTTTCAACTTACTGAGGATTTCGACTTAACGAGGTTCAAATTATTGAGATTCTACTGTAAACAATTTTTGTAATTTTTATTTTGTACCCAAAATTATGTAGATGTATTATTAGCTGGAGTTTTATTGTAAATGTACGAGATATATAGAAAATAGAAGACTTATATTACAATAAACCTACAAATAAATCTTTCAAAACTTAAATATTTAATATTATTCTCAACTTTATTTCTTTCAAAGTTTGGAAACCGGAAAAAGGAATTTTATTAAGTATAAAATAAAAAATAATAAACTCACACACATTTCCCAGAAGGATAGGCAGAAACTATAGATTTCCAAATGTACGATCTTTGCAAATCTCGCTTGCTTCACTGACATCCATCAATCTTTTTAAAAAAGCTCTTCGGTTTAAGGTGCTTAAATTATTATTTAATATGCCACCAATTTGGTCTGCATAGAATTTTCTATTTTATTAAGCAAACAAACTTATTTACCTTAGAGAAAATGGTTGTTTCTCATTGACCATAGACATTAATAGAACTACAATAGCTGGCCTTGGTGGGTTTGATGGTGCCATTATATTACCCAAAAATTCTTGGTTGGTAGTATCACCTCTAACTATTTCTCCAACAGTATTTATCGTCTCAGTCAGAATATCAGCCGGAACACCACTAGCCATTAAAATGTTACAAAGGGCATCTAGGAGACCAACATTTTTCATTATTTTTTGACAACTAGAGATTATTTGAGCTGAATTACTGGGAGAAACCATTGTTCTCACAATCTGAAGCATACAATGAACATTTGACACTTTTTGTGGAGACCATCCTAAGTCTTCGTTTTCTTCTGAGGTATTGAACATTGGCAACATCCTCTGTATGTAACTACCTTCCTTGAAAAAGTTTATATTGCTACTATTATTCTTTAATAGATTCAACATCAACAATAAACAATCTTCAACAATAATACCACCATCAGAATAACCTTCAGTTGACACAATTTCAAAAAGTCTATCAAATGCATTTTCAAAAGCTACAATTTTTTGGATATTTGCATTTCCTTTGGTTAATTTTATAAGCAATAGGAGTGCTTCATTGCGAATTACTTCTCTATTATCACCTAGAAGATCCATCATTTTAGAAACACCCATTGGTTTTACTAGTATGATTTCTTGTATGTCTTTTGACCTGTTGGTAAGAAGTGAGATCAGCAGTTGAACAGCAGATAGTCGAACTCTGAAATCATATTCATCCAGTAGATCTAGTACAAGTTGAATATTGTGTGGGTTTTTTATGAATATTTCAGTAAACTGTTCTCCAATATTCATCGGTACTTGTGGATTATCTTCCTCTTCTTCAAATTGTGATGGTGACATAATATTGTTGAGAGTGTCTAAAGCATAATTTATGGTTTCATTGTCAGCTCTGTCAAGTTCTAATACCTGTAAGTAAAATTTTCCAATGTATACTAAATAATTACTATTTAAGTACATATAAGAAAAATAAAAATATGCATTAATGTTATATGTATGTTTTACAAATTAATTATCAATTAATAATAAAATTAAGAAAAATAATTTGCAGGAAATAACTGTAAAGGTATTTGCAAGATTATATAAATGTGTTTCTGACATATATTCACTAAGGAACCAGCCATTGTGAACTCTTGCATCCACGGTTCCATATAATTGAATAAAATTATGTGAAATTTATACAACTACACTAGATTTAAGTCGAATTGGTCTCTTACAACAAATTTGAAAAATTTAATCTGAAAGAAGTGCATATATATGTTTATAGGGTAGATTTTATTGTAATAGAATCCACAACAGTGCCATATGGGCCAATGATTAGATTATTACTATGGAAACTGAACATTCTTGACATCTGAATGTATAAACAGATTCTGTTAAAAATAATTTTCTTTGAATTTATTTAAAAAGTTGTCTATAATTTTTAAAACTAGTTTACATTCAAAAGTGGAACACATATTTAACAACTTTAGAAGGTAATAAACTGCAAAATATACACCCCAGAGGAAAATATAATTAGAACCCTCAATGCATTTTTGAATACCTGCTTAAAGACAATGAGTGTACAAAAAAAATACAAATGTATTAAAAGCTATCTCTAACTTTTTATTTTTTGTAATTTCTTTAGATTACATTTAGATTAGAGAATACATTTCTTCGTAGAAGCTACCTTCCTACACAATTTCACCAGAATTAATGAGTTAAGAGGCTGTGACATATATGATATATGAATGTACAAATGAACAAGCTGAAACTATGAGGCTTTTTATTTATGCCTTTAGCTATGGAACCTTAAAAACCTTAATGAAGCCAGATAAAAGGGCAAATTTTCAACAAAAATATATGGCAAATATATATTTACATATGGTAATTTTTTCAACTGATGTGCTATTTAATTAACAGACAACAAATTAAATAGCGATTTTGGAAATTCATCCATCTATTGATATTTAAAAACGCGTTAATTGTCTTATTAATATTTTAAATAGTGAATAAAAGGTGCTCCAATTAAGAGGATATATTCCCTTTCCCTTATACATAGAATGCATGCAATTCCCTCACATTTTAACATTTGTGCACTATGTCCACAAACCTACAAATACACTAAAGTGAATAATGATTGCACTTATTTTTAGGATTCATTGTAACTATGGTCCTTACTTCTGCCAAACATTATTATACTTAAAACTCTTCCAAAACTATAAGTAATTCTTAACAAGTACAATTTTTTTGATAAGGAATTACATTTCAATTTATAGTTTATAAAAAAAAATCTTCAGATTATAGTTATATTATATGCTCAAACATAATAATATATATCTTTTTCATAATATAATTTAAATTACAACTATTACATATATTATGACCTGTTTAAGTGTTTCCATGCCCTGAGCTCCGACCTCTATTCTATATTTGCGCGACATGGCTTTAAGAGCACGACAAGCATCTCGACGATCTTCCAGCAGCGTTGAATTATTTACGCGATCTACCAATCTTTCGACCTTAAGATCAAAATAAATATTATTAGACCTTGCAGTATTTTTAGAATAAAAGCATCTATGATTAGACTTCATTCAAAATGAAATACACAATATTTGTAAGATAATATAACATGTATTTTACAGAATAACATATTTTTCATTAATAATACTAATCAAATCATGATGAAAAAAATGTTTCCATTGGTAAAATATTAAATGTATCAATTACAAAATATAATCATATACAAAAAACATTTGATAATTACTAAGGTCTATATATGTTGGCAATCAAAGGGCATATTAATTTTCTAATCACTTTACCGTTTCTGTTCCAGATGGTTGATGTCCAGGCTCTGGAGCACCGAGAACGGTTTTCAGGCCAGTTTTAAGATACTCCATTTTGTGACTGTTTCGCTCGGAAACGTGTTTCGTATCTTATTCTTAATACATTATTTAATTATGACATAATTTATTATCCATTTTCAATAATACAGAATTAATTATTAGACAAACCACTCGACAAACGATACCGACACGTCAAAAGCCACATACAAAAATACTTTATGAAAACTACCATCAAGACAACACCACAGAATACTAAAGCGCCACTAATGTTCCATCAACGGTCAAAGTCCTGCTCTAAAACTCACCTACGACGATAATAATGCTTTATTGTTAAATTAATATCACAGATTAAATATACTTAATAAAATCTGATTAAATTTCTTTTGACAGAGGTGTCTTAAATATAAATGATCATTTATAAAAATATCGTTTAGAGAAAACGAATAATTACTACATATATAACATTAGCACCGTTTAGTATCAAAGCAACCAAATGTCCAATACTGTTCACGGATGCACATTGATGCGTCCGTAATTCAATTCTTCACAGGAATTTAGAACTCTCTATTTTATCAAAATACATGAAGGACACATCGAAGCGATTCTTCGATATCGCTCCTTCGTGCAGCTGTAGATTATGAACAACCACATTCCCGCCATTTTATCCATAGGCCACGGAATGTACTTAATGATTCACCTGATGCTCTTACAGCGGCAGTTGGAAGTCTCAATGAAGTCAATGATACATATGATTGACTGAGTCTAGGTTCGCCCGTTCGTTAGGTCATTGATCTAAGATCCCTTACTCCACCTGGCCGCCACTAACCGCCTTCATGCCGGGTAGGAGAAAAGGAAACCAACCCGTGACGGTTTCCTGTGACATCCTATGCCGAGACGACTCACTTCATGCGTCGTCCATAGTACATGTCACGCGCCGTCGGCATCTATGTGTGTCGTCCAGCCGCGTTCAATGAAGCTATTGTAGTTGTCCAATTACATAGCATAGCCGACCCATTTACGCCATCTTCAGGGGGACTTTTTTAGTGGGTTTCAGCCCCATACTACCCACGCGCAGGGGCGCGAGGGTATGCGGTATGCATTTTTTACCTCCTCCTCGGGGCTAGAAGGAAAAAAATATCCAATACTTATATGATAATGAATTAATAAAAATATTGGTATGGAATTGAATTTATTCATTGTCATTATCTTTATCTTGGTAAATAAATGACACAGTAATTGAACTCCAAACAGACGCTCAAAATTTTGTTCATTCAACAAGGTTTATAATGCGGCGGTTAGATTTGCCAAGTACAAACTGCGCTGTCACGATTGTTGATTTTCTCGCACGCTTATAGAACTATAAAATAACACGTCCATTTATTTTTATACCTACAGTTTTTTTTAAAGATTTGAAAAATGCATCTGAGTGAATACTCAGGTCCGTTAAAATATTGCTTTAGTGCGACCTATTCTTAATAAATCGTGAATTTATAATGATATCGGTGCTAACTTAGAGAGTAGGTTTCAAGTACAACCTTCTAAGCGGTCTAGGTAAACTGTTTGAGAAAATTCTCAAAACTCTCTTAAGCGATCACCTTCTTGGGAAAAACCTTATTATAGATGAACAGTTCGGTTTTTGTGCTATACATTCATGTATATATAGGAAGCCCTCGGTCTAGTCAAATACATCACGAAGGGCTTTAAATATAAGGAAAAACCGTAACTGTCTTCTTCGATGTAGTTAAGGCCTTCAATAGGATATGGCACGCGAGTCTTATTTATAAACTTCACGTTCTCGAAGTACCAGATCGTCTTATTCATATTATACACAGTTAAATCAGTAGTAGGTATTTGTTTTTAGACTCGACTAGACGACTAATCAGCAGGAGTTCCTCAAGGCTTCACCCTTTCACCCTTCCTGTACGTACTCCGCATACACAAACGAGATTCCGCATCCAACGTCAGGTCTCTAACTTCGCGGTCGATACCGTGCTGCATTGTCGTGAAAAGCACAAAAAAAAATCAACTTTCCTCCACCTAAATGCGAAACAAATTCTTATGAGATTTTGTACAAAAGTATTTAGGAGTTCAAAGAAAATATGAAATACTACTAAGCTAAACAATCTTATAAATAACCATTGTAATTGTAAATAAAATCACTATTAGGCCCTCCGATTTGACCTTAAAAGAAAAAAAAACCAAAACAGGGTCAGTGTAACAAAACAGGGTAGGTGTATTCCATTTCTGACCCGTTTGTTAAAGATGCAAGTAGTCTAACTTCCATCTTTTAGAAAAGGAACAACCGTACCTATCATCTAAAAATTTATATTCTTTCACTAAATTATTTGAAATATTTGGTTCATGTATTAAAGTCAAATACTTTAGAGGTGTTGAAATAATAAAGTGCGATGGTGTTAGAGCCATCGGCTCTGACGGATCTGAGCTTAAAAGTATTAGTGGACGCGAATTTAATATACGTTCTATTTGGGCTAGTATCGTTAGCAATTCTTCGTAGGTTAATATTTATGGACCTATAACGCAATATAAATGAGTTTCGAAAGCTTTAACATATATCTCTACCATTAAAGTGGGGACTACGTGGAGGTATCGTTTTCCACGAGATCCTATTTTCGGTGAGTTCCTTTGACGTGGAAGCCTTATAATTTGGCGGACTTAACACATTATAAATCTCTTTAAGATTTTTTTTGCTTCAACAGACGTAGTCCCATGATCCGAGTACATATATGAAACAGAAATTCGTTTTGCTAAAAAAACGTTTTAAGGCCGAAATAAACGTATGAGCAGTTAAATCAAAGGCAACTTCTATATGAGCTGCGCGAATTACGAAGGCTGCAGCCGAAGGTTCCAAAAAAATGCAATTTTCTTACAAATTAGTTTATTAAAAAATTACAGAGTTTAGCTTATAACTACTGAAGCGACTGCAATGGCCGATGCGTGTGCCAAGAGTGCGCGCTCCTCGGAGACGCGCGGGGTGAGGGGGTTATCCCTTCCACTTCGTCTGGTACGGACATTCCTGGTGGAGACGAGGCATAGAGTCTTCAACTTAAAATCGACTGGTAAACAGCGCGAACCCAGTCAGCACTTTTGGTGCGGAACAGTCCATAATAGGTGTACGATGTCCATAATACGCATGTAACTAGATTAACAAAAATACATAAGTAACATTTTATAGAATGAATAACACGTTCTCTATATGGCGTAACGCTGATTGGACCTGCGTAATACAGGGCAGTATGCGTAAAAGCTTTAGTTTCTTGTACACAACAAGCTGGAACATTAGACATAATTCAATAGCGCTGCCTTAACATAGACATAAGTGTCTGTTGGCGCGCGCAGCAATTACTTTCGTGATGATATTTTACGATCAAATCTATTATATGATGATTGCGTGGTAATAAATAAGGATGACGGTGTTCGTAAGTTAAATTAGCATACTAAAACATCCACCGACGTGTAACCAATCATTATTATCGATAAATGGACTTAATTTTTGTATCCACGGTTAATTTCTATTAGGTTTTAAGCATTTAATGTCCTTGAAAAAATGTTGAATTTGAATTAGGTTTATTAATTTCATATCAGCGAGGTGTATAACAGTACTAGAAATAAATTTGGAGTGTGGAATTTTTTTGAAGAATCAATAAATATACACTATACAGGGCAATAAAGCGTAATACGAAGAAAAGCTTTGTGAGACGGTATACAAGAGTTGAGGTTCTTTTCTTTACTATTATGTTTAAAGCGATCATTTTAGACTCAGGTATGTATATTTATATTAATAGGCATTGGACAAGTTTTAATAGGCTAATATTCAAGTACAAAGAAAGGCCATAAAGTTCCTTAAAACCATAATTAATTATCGATGAATTGATGCGGCAACAAACCACGTGAGAGACAGTCACTTGGATTTTGGCAGCCGTCAATGTGATAAAAATGTCTCGATGGTATAGCTTCTATAATTTTAGTTATACGCGTAGAAATAAATGTTATGAATCAGTATGGCGATGAATATGTCCAATGTAGAATCACCATGGAATCATTTAAGCAATAAATTTTATCTAAATTGTGTCTAGAAATGTAAATGTTTACGACCCGCCGTGTTAATTTGGCCATCAATAATACGGCGCATAGTTCTAAACGAGCTATTGAAACTGTTTTTAGAGGCGCGACTTTGGATTTTGAACAGATTAAGCAAATGGTTGGGGGTGAGTTTGGATTGAACACGCCTAAATTAATTAAAGTGCCGTATGCCTTTTCACTGGCATCCGAAAAAGCTATAAGGTTAATTTTACAATTTTTCAATGCACCTTAATAACGCGGGAATGTAGACAATTTTGAAAGTTCAACAATATTATTTCTCCAAATGTCAACAATTTCATTGGAAGGCGTATCATCCCAATCTAAATTTAAAAGCTAAAATTAACAAAAACAAAAATAACAGCGTAAACACTCATCTTTCGTCTTCTGCACCGTCAGTGATCTTTTGCAAATTTGTTTTCAGGGTATTTGACTTTTGAACAACCTTCGCAATATTATAATCATCCTGCTGTTCTAGTGAGAGACAAACGATCTCCAAAAAATCGGATGGATAGAGTGAAAACAGCAGAAGGCAATTCCAGGCTTTTATATCGGTGAATTGCTTTACATACATCGACAATTCTAATTTGTTAACAATGCATCGCCATGACATCGCGTCACACTAAAACTGTAATCAGTATAATGCAATAATATTCCTACTTCAATACTACTACAATACAATAATTTAATAGTTCACCGGTTTAACCAATTAAAACGTAATGGTCAAAGGAAAGAAAAAACTTCGTAGAAGACCGTTAATTTATTTTTATAAATATGTATAATAGTACCAAAAGACCAAGTTTTAAAGTTGTTCTTCCTAACATTTCTTTGGAGTCTTAAGGAATCTCTAAATCAGTTACGAAGCCATCATAAGTACTAATTTCTTTAATCCTCTAGAACATGTTTTAGCCTTTGAGACTAACAGACATTATCACTCAATAAATTCGAACGAACAATCACAGTCATTATTTCACTGCTTCATTTGAAGCTAGTAGTGTAAGCAATTATGGATGCATGGTAATTAATTTTTAATAGTTTGGCAATCTTGCACGAATATTGTAAATGTAGTGCTGGGAGGTTTTATTTTCAATTGTAATTGCTGTTCTAACTCACCACTGTCACAAAAGTTACAATTTCATAAAAATAATATATATGAAAGCATAGTGAAAAACTTTTTTCATTTTTATTGAACATATTTTCTCTTCGTTCATGTTCATAAATAAAAGATGTACACACTTTATATATGAACTATGTGATCAACAAATATGTGGGAAAACGAGCAATAACCAATATTTTTTGGAGTTTGTTTGAAGAATGGACACAGCAGCAATTACAACCATTCGTCACTGATTATAGGCAATCACAGAAAATGATTATGCCTTTAATGTTCGTTATCGCTTATATTTGTCAATTACGGCCGATCAACGGAAGGAACCGCGATAGAAAATCAATCTGTTGTTTTTTAATTTTCTTGAACGTATTTGTTGTGTGTTGCTATATTACAATTTCACTGTTTATTTCTTCTCTTGCTGTCATCAGCTGTCATTAAGGTTAATAGATTTTCGTCATTTTTTAAATCTTTTTAAATCTATTTATACGTAGTTCTAAATACGTTTTATTAATGCAAGTGCATTAGTATACATTGTGTTAATTATAGTTCATATTATATTTCAGTTCCAAAATGGTGCAGCGCCTTACTTTCAGACGACGTTTGTCGTACAATACTAAATCCAACCAAAGGAGAATGTAAGTTCTTTTATTAAACTGACAGCTTTTTAAACTCACTGTGAAAAATACAATAAAATTGTTATTTAATCAATACGAAATAACTTTTAATTCGTTGTGTCATTGAGATATTACATTGTATACGATCTAAAAAAAGTGTATAGGTTATGTTATTTAAAAAGTAAAAATTGGTTATTTGTTTTATTGTGTTTTTCCCTTATATGTCATATCTCGAAGCGTACAGATTACTGATATTAATACTGTTATAATATGGTGTCATTTAAATTAATTGTTTTCAATGTCAATCACAAATAAAAATCTTTGCCCATTTAAAATACATATTTTTCACGTAATTGTTTGGTATAATGAAAAGAAGTGATGCTGGAAGTAACGATGCATCCAATTTTACTTAGATATTATGAAAGTTAAATGGTAGTTTGTGAGGACACAAAGTTCAGTTAAGTAGTTGCATTGTACAGATTGTTTTCATTGTGATAATCTAAGATCCTTAAAATAGATGCAATTCATGGGTTTTGAACGCTTTTTCGACATGGTGATGTGTATTATTAGGGCTATGGCATATACAGATTTTCATTGAATTTCACTTAATTACAGCATTAATTATTTTATTAAATTTAGTTTGTTTCATTTTACATTGTTAATTGTTATTAAAAATATATATATCTGGTCTTGCGAATATTTGTGTTTTTGCCTATAATCATTTGATTTTACAGACAGTTATATTGTTTGTATGGTATCATTATTAAAGTTTTTAAGTTTTGTTATAGGACTTTACTGCTGTTGTTAATATTTTTAAAATTAATGTTCTAACAATTTGTTGTTAAAACATTTCAGTTTTGTATTAATTACGCTATCACAAAAGAAAGTAGAGCATACTTTACACTAGTTTTTTTTAATGGAGATTTCTACAAATTTTAGACCAATTTCATTAATTTTTACTGCTTTTTGTATATCTAATCACAGAATATAATTTATTATTAAATTTCAACCAACCAAGTGTGGACCTTGTAGAATTTAAAGAATAATAAAATTATGTTAGCCTGCCTTTTTAGGATTCCATATTGAGAATCTGCTTTGTTATTCATTTGTCTGTGTGTCAAAACACATTAGGGATGTGTGAAGGTATCAAATTGGAGTATCCAAGTTAGATATGCAGTCCCTTAAGAGTTGTAAAAAAAATAACTTTCAAATCAACATAAATACTATGGTAATTTACTCTCAAGTAAATCAAAACCTATTGAGAACTTCCCATTGACCTAGAATCATGAAATTTGACAAGGAGGAATGTCTCACAGCACAAGTGAAAATTGTTAATTGTAAATACATCTTATAAAAAAATGTTTTTTGTATATCATAAATTTACTACTCTAATTTCATAAACTTGAAATTAGAGTATGGACTGTGGTGTAGGATGATGTTTGGGAAAACATTTGTGTACTCCTGCTATAAAAAATTAAGATTGTAAAAAATCCACATTCTTAAAAAAGTTTCAATAAGTCAATCAAAAAGGGAAAACATATTTAAGTTTCTATGGAGCCTCTAGGGTGTGGATCCTATTTGTGTTTATCTAGTTCTTTTGTTTTGACAAACATTTTATAGCACCATATACAGTACAACGGGCAAAGTTTTTGCTGCTCTAAATTACCTGTGAATGATGTAATATAGGATTAACACTCCCCAAACCTTCCTTCTATCCCGCATGCCAATTTTACACCATTGCAATGCTTTTGCAACTAATTTCGCAGCGGCAGAGTTTTGTACGTTGCACTGTAAATGTTTGTTAATTTCTGTATTGTGAATGATTTCATTTTGTATATTCCTAAATTATAAAGCTGTTTTATTTTATTTGCAATAAATTAATATACAACAATCATTTTCTCAATTCCAGTGTAAGGACTCCTGGTGGGAGATTAGTATATCAGTATGTGAAGAAGTCCAAAAAGGTTCCAAAATGTGGTCAGTGTAAAAATAAATTGCGTGGAATTCAGCCTGCAAGACCAGCAGAACGTTCACGACTTTGCTATCGTAAGAAAACTGTGAAGAGGGCATATGGTGGTGTCCTTTGCCACAAATGTGTTAAACAACGCATTGTCCGTGCTTTCCTCATTGAAGAACAAAAAATTGTAAAGGTCTTGAAAGCACAACAAGCCAGCACGAAGAGTACTAAGAAAGCGGCAAAGTAATGGTTTTATTAGACTAAATAAATTCTATAAAAATCATTGTTTTCATTTATTTTCATTGAATTCCTATATTGTACCAATAGCGAGATAGGTTTTACTCTTTTTCAGTAATTTATATTATTTAATAAAGTTTATTATCCTTGATTCTATCTAAAATTAAATATTTTTTCATTTTTTACAAATAAATGCATTCTTTTATTGAATTTGAGCATATTGTCATTATTACAGTATAATGCACAAATCTCTATCGCACTGAAATGCCTGTGAATGATGTAATGTACAGGTTTAATGTTCCCCGACCTATTTTCTCCCCTTGTGCCAATTTTACACCATTGCTACGCTTTCATGACTAACAGTGCCAGAATTTAATGTGTTATACTGTAATTCTTACTCATTGAACACTTGTTTTTTTTAATAAATGAAGCATGTCGGTTACACAGCAATTTTTTGGTTGATATGAAATTCATTAACAAACTTGTTGCAATTAAAATTGTTAGAACAAATGAATAACTTCATGTATATAAAAAAATACTATTGTCCTCTTAGCTACAGAAAGGTTATTGTGTTTGGGGATAATTCATATATTTTTAGTCATTGGTGAAGTGCCTTATATGTAAATAAGAGTATTAATGTTGGTAGTAATAATATGCTAGTTTTCATAAAAATTATATAGATGGGGACAAAAACATGTTATTTGATACAATTGACCAGTAAATCATTACCAAATAAAGTAAGTAAAAGTGGTTCTGGTGCAGATGAGTATTTGTAACTAAGAAATTAATTATACAGTTGAACCTCGATAAGTTAAAGTCCAAGGGAAACACAAAATATTTTAAGTTATAGAGGTTTTAAGTTATCAAGGGTCTATGTTAGGGATAGGTTAATATAGAGGTAGGTATGTAGCCTTGTTCCACCCTTTATCAGCATATGTGAGTGTTGTTAGTTTTCTTTTTGAACTCATTTTAAGCCAGTTTTATCACACAGTAAGTAAAGCGATGTTTCCAAGACAATGATCAAAAACTTATGATCCAAGGCTTACTTATGTCTTAAGGCTAACCGCCGCAAAGCTTCAAAGAATTTCGAAGAAGCAAACAATAGGTGACATGTATTGTTTACGTTCACAATTTAACTAGTGAACACGTGCAAGCAATAAATACCGAAAACTTTTGTTTTGCACACTCTTTCTAAATGACTCATTGACAAACAATTTTATGTTATAGAGGTTGTGGAAACATTTCTTTAAGTTACTGAGGGCCAATACAGAGATTACTTATTTAAGTTATAGAGGTTTTGGGCTCTGATGGGAAGGGAACATATTTTTTGAAGTTATAGAGGTTTTTAAGTTACCGAGGTTTGAGTTATTGAGGTTCTACTGTAACTAAAAAAATTGCAGTTGTCTATTAAAAAAAAATGCTTTTAACTAACATGAAAAGTTCTGGATACTCGTCAATAAGAACATTATACTCATGACGCTTTTTTTTCGAGTATTGACTTACTGTCTACATACTTACGAGGGGCGGCTGATAAGTCCGCGGCCCAAGGTACTTAGCGATGACTCATTATTTCACAACTATTACCACTAATTGCGACACTTCTTGTTAGTATAAATATAGCTTCCTTTCGTTATTAAAGTCATTAACAAATTATTTGTCGAATCACAAACGTCATCATGTCAGCCGAATCGTCAAATCTCATTAAATATTGAACATCGCGCCGTAATAAAGTACTTCGTAAAGAAAGGAAAAACGCCCAAAGAAATTTTTGAAGACATGGTATCAGTTCTTCAGGAATCTGCGCCTTCGTATACGATGGTCAAATACCACCCACCCTACAGCCCAGATCTAGCTCCCAGCGACTATTTCCTTTTTTCCAATTTAAAAAAGGAGTTACGTGGTCGTAGATTTGTTGATGACAATCAAATGAAGATGGCTGTAGAAAGCCATTTTGACTGCAAAGAAAAGGAATATTTTTTGGGCGGTTTGAAGGCGTTATACACCAGATGTGAAAAATGTATTTCGCTTGAGGGAGACTATATTGAAAAATAAAAATAAAATACTCGTACTTTTCTTTCATTTAATGCCTTAGGCCGCGGATTTCTCAGCCGCCCCTCGTACATCATATGGAATCATTGTAAAAAACAGTTGACCTAGTCTTCCCTATGGATGTCTTCTTGGAATCTCATGGTATCCATCAAGTGCAATGCTTTCAAACCCACAGATGTACATGTGAAATCTTTTGCACTTGAGTCATACCAATACCTAATACAATACAAATTTACTCACAAGCAGGTTTTTTATGTTTCAATTAGTCTTACAGTATCAATATTAGTTTCGATAACTAATCTCCTGCCGAACTCCACATAAATTGTTAAAGTTGTGATTACATCCATGTATCAATTTACTAAACCAAGAATACACAGAGTTACAAAGGTAGAGTTCATTTTCCAAATATCGACTGAGGTCTGTTGACAATTTCCTAGTTGATTTAAAATCATGAGGTGAATATTCTCTAAACTTAAATTTGTTGTATACAATTTTTAAAACGATGGCACAATAAAAAAGAAAATGACAATCCACACAAACTCAAATGTTCTTATGCCCAATGGGAGTATACTCATGTTATTATATTATGAAAGGTAGGCCCCATAAGGACATGTCACGATCAGGGAATCCTTGTTTGCTTAAAAATTAAAATCTTTTCTGTTTGTGTGTTTTTTTAAATGTGTATCATGCCAAAACCAGTTCTTAAACATGAAGTGCTATGAGAAAAATTCCTTACTATTTCATAGCATTTCATAATCACGCTAAGGTCAAGATTAAGAGATTATTTCATGATAGATTTATGCGTTTTGCAGTACAGTACCTACCTATACATTCTTCTGTATTGCTTTGATTGCAATTGGGATCAGAATCTATCGAGACATAGATAGTAATTGATGACAGTACTGAGATTTTAAGTGAGAATGAGACTAAAATCAGGATCGTGATTGATACTGCAATCGTTTGATATAAAAGATGAACAAATTCATTCGAGAAGAGTGAGAGCTAGTTAAAAATAAAAATTAATGAATATATTTTCAATAAACAAACAGATGAGAAATTCGTAGAAATGATTAATCGTAAATAAAAGAGCATTTTTGTACATGTTCATTTTTCTACTTCATTTTAACTAATTCATGAGACAATAAAGAAAAGCAATTTTTCAAATATTTTTAGTCACAGGGAACTGTAGGTAGATACGAAGCTTACCCGCATCTTTAACCGACTTCAAAAATAGTTGGAGGTTATTAATTCGACTAACTTTTTTTAAATGTTTGTTAAGTCAGAACTTTCGACGGAGTGAATCGATTTTAATAATTGTTTTAATATTGGAAAGGATGTATTTCAAGGGTAATTTAATGAGAGTTTGGTTAGATTCTGATTATGAGATCCTTGACTAAGTAAGGGAACTCTTCAATTTTTAAGAGCAAATTAACGATACTCAGCTGAATCTTTTATAGGTTGTCCGGATATTTGAGTACATTACCATATCATAGACCATACTTATGTATTGATGAGTAAAAAAAGGAAGTTGATTATTAAGTTGTAGAATACGCCATTATTTTTTACTTTTTAATGCCTATTAATTTGTTTTGGAATATGTTTACTTTCGAAATGCTTACAAAGACCCGGAAATTTATATGTATTTAAAAAAATTTTGGACTTAGTTTTGTTTGTAAAAGGTTTACTATGCGATTTAGAAAAATCACGATGTAATCAAATTTAATACCTGTGAAATATTGCTATTTTATTTTATATCATAGGCTACATACACGAAACGAAAAAATTGATTACGTATTTTTGTTTGAATCCATGAAAAACAGTGACTCTTAAAACTAAGTTTCCACTTAAAACTAAGTCAACTCTGCAAATTCCTCAACAAAAAATCATGTTTGCATATTCGATAATAATGTAATGTATTGTTATTAAACACTCAAACATTAATCACACCCAATCTTAATTTCCGAAACTTTAATACCGTAAACATAACACTTTGTAACAAAATACGTATAGTCTAAAGCCGCGCGTAAAGTCGTTAACCACGTGCAAACGAACAGACCCACGGTGAACTCGCTAGACACTGCCACGCCGTCTGCGTGTGGGCCTTGGATGACTAAGTGAGCGGGTGTGGGACGACGGCTGTCACTAAGCGCTAAAGTTGTACTTCGCAAATTCACACGTTCACGTTCTGAGTTATTTGTCTCAGAAACGGCTACTTCAATGATTATAGTTTCTATAAAAAAGTTGTTCTAAAAAAGAAGAAGATTATGGATATTTGCGGGAAGACGCATGATCATTGGTATACTAATGATTCTAATGCCTAACGGCAACAGTAACACAATTTAAATATATATTTTTTTTATTTTAATTGTTTCGATCTTGCCGTGCTATAGCGAACAGACCTTTTAAACTATCTAAGTGCAACATTGGAAACAAAAATCGATTGTTTTAACAAGCACACCAATTAAAGATTAATTGGAAAAAAACAAAGAAGAATGAATTAAAAAAAGAGCTGAAAAATTACTAAGAAAAAAACTGTAATAAAAAGATTGAAACGTGACTGTAAGAAATTCAAAAATAAAGAATCAAGATGAGTATTTAATCATTTCAAGAATATTAAAGAGTTTAATGCTTCTAATCAAGAAAAGAAAGAAAAAAAGGACCGAACTTTTGGCTACTGTTCTAGTTTGTATTACGATAAATATATAAATCCTCCCGATGAAGATTGAATTATGCACTCGATTGAAGATTAAATTATCGCATTTGTGAAAGTCGGGCTTATGAGAAATATGCAGATGGACAGTAAACATCGGAGGGTTATAAATTTAATCTCTGGTGTACTTAAGGCTGTTTTATAGGTTACAAATTATTTGTTATTACGACCAAATAAATAAATAAACAAAACTCAAACTTTAAGTGGAGTAATTACCCCACTTGGTATTCGGCTTTTGTTTATTTTTTTAATATTGTACTTGATACACAACAATAACATTTTGACTACTTAACTAGTTAGATACATATATCAACTTCATTATAAGACAATAAAAGAAAGCTTATGTTTCAATATTACTGTTCTACTGAAGTTATCTCTTAGGTGTTCATAGTTCACCAACTTTCCCGTAATAAAATATCGCTTTATATAACAAACGAAGGAATTTCTTCTATCCGAGCAAAGTCATTGGCACTAGTTAATAATAAAATAATTATTAATAACTATATTAAGGTTCAGCATAAAGTCGGCGTTTTCGAATACTGGTTGCTTTTAATTTCATTATTTCTGTAGATTACACGAAAATTACTTCCATCCAAAAAAAATTCAGTTACTCGTAAGTTGCACCTGAAGAAAGTTTATTTAAAAATGGAATAATCTTCCCACCCATGATATATAAACAATTTTGTAAAGAGAAATGTAAAAATAAATCTTTGTTAAAATAGGAATTCTAATATCACAGAACAATTTTTGAAGCCACAGTTTTAAACAGTTGGTTTTTTAACCGACTTCAAAAAAAGAGGAGGTTCTATGTACGGCCATATTTTTTAACTCTTTAGCCTTAACAATAAGAATACGGTGAATTAATTTAATGTGGGAGTGAACGCGAATGTGATTTGCATAAATCGGAGAACTTTTATGATGTAAAGAGGAATAATATATACAGTTTAAACTATGTAGGGACCCTGGAATGATTACCAGTGGCGTCGAACTGTGAATCCTTGTTAAAACTGCTTTTCCACTTTCTTTGTATGAAAATGAAGGAGACGCCTGCATATGTATATACCTAGATGAATTATAAGAGCATATTTATTTTATAACTAAGAATTGTTAAATAAAATAATTTTTATATGAATAAAATAAAAACCGCTTATAGAAATCTGTTTGATCATTGATTGTTTTAGGAGTCGGTACCAACTAAAAAAGACAAAAGGAAATATAATCTAAAGAGGTGAATATAAAACGTTAAGTATTGAGTCACAGAGATATCTTCTTCTTCTAAGGAGACATCAATGCGTCTGATTTATCCTGAGTTAGAACAAGCTACAAATACAACTAATTTCTTAAATAAGTTTTTGAAGATGGTTTTATTTTCTTTTTATCTGCATAGAGATGAATATGAACTTGAGCGATACGACCAGCACGACGGGGAAACTATTTCAAAAGCTGTGGTTGGACCGCATCATGATTCAATAAGTTTTTTTTAGTTACATTTAACAACAAAATTAAACATTAAATATTACATTACGAAAGGTTTGTCTATGATTACAAAAGGTCACAGACGTTTATTAATATTTTGAATTGAAGGATTGAGTGACAGTAGAAATATATTGTTCTGTGGGAAGTACTTCGCTTTTTCTGTTTAGAATTGTTCTGTTTTTTATTAGTCTAACTTATTTTATTACATTCAATTATTAGGTTTTGGAATTGTCGTTATATTAATATAAATAAGATATAATGTCAAATCCATGGAAACGTGTTTCAGAGCCAGTGGCTGTTCAGAATCTGTCTGAAATAATGTCAGAAGAATTTGCTAAAGGCCTTCAAGTGAAAGAAGAAATAAAATTTGCAGAAGCTTTGTCTACAGCACAAGTTATAGGGAGTGATGAAATTCCTCCAGAAATTATGAAACAAATAGAAGAGTCAAATGTCAAGGAGTTTTGTGATTCTGATGCGATCATTGCACAAGTTTTGCAATGTCAATTTGATAAAGAGCACGATGAAGAAATAAATAGGATAGAAAGAAAAAAAAATGGAGAATCTAAAGTATCAGTCTCTTTTGAAAATTATCGTAGTATTCCAAATCATCTTATATATGATTCTGAATCAGATGATGATGATATAGCTCATTCTAAAAAGAAGGATTGGGATATATTTGAAACAAATGAAAAAGAATTTGCAAGTCTTCCTAAAAGAGGTTATAAATTGAAGGAGGGAGACATGATAACTAAGCATGATAGTGTAATCAATGGTAGGAGAAATGCTTGCCGTGTAATGGCATTCCCTCCTGAATTTTGTACTGGAGATGGGGCTGGATTTGATATGAAACTTCCAAATTCTGTGTTCAACAGTTTAAAAGCTCATTCAAGATGGGACCAGGCTAGGAGACACAAAATGTTGGATAGAAAGGAAAGTCATGCGACTGCTGTTTTAGGAATTGATGAAAAGACAAAACTTATATTATTTAAATTAATCAACAATGGAATGTTAGAAAGCATTAATGGGGTAATTTCTACAGGCAAAGAATCTGTAGTTCTTCATGCAAATAGTGACACATCTTTTCCTGATATGATCTTACCAAAAGAATGTGCAATTAAAGTTTTCAAAACTACTTTAAATGAGTTCAAAACAAGAGATAAATATATTGAAGCAGATTACAGATTTAAAGATCGGTTCTCTAAACAAAACCCTCGGAAAATAGTGCATATGTGGGCTGAAAAGGAAATGCATAATATGATGCGTTTACAAAAAATAGGTCTTAACTGTCCTGATATAATTTGTTTAAAAAAACATGTGCTGGTAATGTCTTTTATTGGACGTGACCATAAAGCTGCTCCAAAACTGAAGGATGCTATTTTGAAAGATGAGGAGTGGCCTAGTGTATACACTGAAGTTATAGATGCAATATATAAAATGTTTAATGTTGGGCACATGATACATGCTGACTTTTCTGAATATAATATCTTATGGCATGATAATAAGTGCTGGATCATAGATGTTTCACAGTCAGTAGAACCCGACCATCCCAATGGACTAGAATTCTTACTTAGAGATTGCAGAAATATTAGTAATGTAAGATTATGTTCTGGATTATGTTTTTAGTCTGACTAAAGTTAATTATTTTCCAGTTGTTTCACTAAAGTTAATTATGTTTTCAGTTTTTTGAGAAGAAAGGTGTTCCAGGCGTCAAATCAGCTGAAGATTTATTTAAATATGTTACTGGTTTTGAAGAAATTGATGTTAATTTACTTGAAGGTGTACGCTCAACTTATAATTCACTATCATCACGTTTTGAGATTGAACCTGATGACTCGCGTAATGTCAGTTACCCATTCGAGTATTGCTGGCAGAAGACAAGTGAAAATAAACATACTCATTCCATTCCTAGAATTACAACTGAAAGTGAACAAACTAATGAAGATGCAACTGTTGATGAATTTGAGGAAATGTGGGAGCACTCATTGAAACAAAAAATTGTAATAGACACTGCAACTAACTTTGGCAATGAAATTTTGTTAATTAATACAAACACTGATACAAAATCCACTGAAGATATTTCTCAAGAAACCAAAAAATGTATTGACAAACTCAAATCTTCAAATGATATCGAAGAATAGTTTTGTAAAGAATTAGAGCTACAGTAGAAACTCGATTATCTGGCCCTGTTATACGGATTTGCGATTATCCGGACTGCCAACCGCGAAGAATTTATTCTAACATGAACGTGTCGGAACTTGCATTACGCCCCGCCCGCGCCCCGCTTGATCGCCGCTCCACGCGTTTCGTATTGTTTTAGTTAGTCGGCAACTGTTTCTTCCTTCTGACGTGCGTCCCACTTATACAAATTTAAAAATGTCAAAGCATAAAAGAGTGGTGTTATCACTTAAAGACAAAATAAATATTATTGACTCATTAAAAAAAGAAGAAACCGGGTTTTTTGCATATGTACTATGTACATACATAGTACATATGCAAAAAACTCGCTTTTCTTCATACATTCGGTTATCCGGATTTTCAATTATCCGGATGCCTAACAACAGCAATTAGTCCGATTAATGGAGTTTTTTACTGTACTATCTTATGAAACTTATAAAGAAAAAACAATATTATTAACCTATTGATATATCAAAAGTAGGCTTTAGTTGGGCATGATTTGAAAATTGTTTTGTGACTTTGAATCTATCTTACTACTGTGTTAACATGATCATAATAAAAGAAGACATGTATTGTTGTTATACAAATCATTTACCTTATTAATGTTTTTTTCACAAAAAAAAAAAAAATGATAATTCTTTTTTATGAAGTTCAAAATGTCGAACATTTGCAAAATTTTAGTGATCATGGGCTAAAATAATAGGTTTCAATGAAATCTAAAATATGAATGCTAGCATCACTCTTTATCAAATTATCTTATGACAGCACTCTAATAATTTCAGATTGCTATCATAATCATTGTAAACTGGCTAAACAGAAACATTACTAGACAGATATAATTCTTGAAATACATGTAAACTTAGTATTACATTTTATTTACATCAAAACATATTTTAGGTCAATTATTATTGATTCAAATCATTGTTTACTCAATTTTACATAATATTTTAAATCACTATAAAACAATCACTCTGGAACTGAATTTAAACATTGAAAAAACAACACATCACATTTACTTAAATTCAAGTATCACTTTCCATCTTCCTAATCAGTTTAATTAGCAAATCTTGCTGTTGTATTGTAAAAAATCTGCTTGTGTCTGGTGAGACCTCAACAAGTGATTCTGTATCTTTCCTGTTACAACACATAATTATTGACTGTAGTTTCAGTTTTAGGTCTGTGTTGAAATGATATTCTGAAATAATATATGTATGTATATAGTTTTTAATCATAGCAATTTACAGGTTTCATTTAAATATTACTTTTTATTTTTCTATATACTTATATAAATATGAAAAACAAAATTTAAAATTCTGGGAACAATTAATTAATTATATATAAATGACTTACGGCTCGCTTCATCCCTGTCATTCAATAAATCTGCAAATAATTGCTTTAATGATGGAGTTCTATCATTTTCAGTTGGTTCCGTAATCAGAGCCAGCAAAATTCTGCTGATTTGTATTCTGGAAACGTAAAAGATTATAATATTTTTTCTTTGTATTGATATTAAGGGAACAAATATTTCTAGTACTAATTATTGTAAAACATCTTAAATAAGCTAAATTATAATCTAACTTTAATACATAGATGATTTTAACTAAATTTTCACTTTAGCTTTTCTAATATATAAATTATATTTAGTTAATATTTGCTATGGAGCAATATATTAATATTATATTTTTATAAGCCATAAAATATCCAAATTATTGCAAAAGTTGTATCACAAAAGAAAGACCCTATAGTTATTAATAATAAATCTATAGGCACTCACTCTATTAGAACATTTTCAGGTAATCTCATTTTCAATTCCGACAATCTATTTGCTATTTTAAGTGCAGTCTCAAGACAATCTAAAAGAATTGAATTTATTAATTGTCACTGGAAATAAATGTACATCTTGTTTGAGTGCTATAAATTATACTAACTACACTGTATATTAATATCCAAAAGAGTACAGAGACATTTTATTTGGATAGCTGAATTCTCTTCAATATTTTCCAATGCTTGCATGTAATAAGATATAGCTTCTAATTTGTGATTTAACATTGCAAGATTATTTGCAAGTTCCATTAGTGCAGCAGTTCGCAGAAGTGATTTTTCAGGATATTTGTTTATAGCTTGTATGTAACATCCAACAGCTGCCTAAAATGAAAAAGAAAGTACATTATTGTTAAATATATACATGCCAAATTATTTGATTATCATAATTAATCAAATATTTTGTGAACTACATAGGTGTAGTACTAAACTACAGAAGACAAATAAACTTTTTTACAATATGTGAAATAAAAAGTTATAAACATAAAATGGCAATTATTGCTTTCCAATATATATTGTATCATAATCTAAAGACAATACTACTAATGCCAATCCTGAGAAAGCATATTTCTTAATTCACTTTGTGGCAGTTTTTTAAGCATTCTAAATCTAATCTCACAAGTTATCTTTGATTTTTGGATTTTTAATAAAATTTGTTATTTCAGGGACTGTTAATGCAGACAAGTCATTAATTCAGTTTTGAATTGTTTTTCAAAAGGCCATAGTAGATGAACCATGTGAGGAGAATCTTCATGATAAAAGGAATTTTATTTCTAGGTTATCTTATTTTTATGCTTTTCAACATAACAGGCAAACAAATCATATAGCATCTACATTTATAGTTGACTGAGCCCTTAAATCAACAATTATTTTGCTGTATATTACCAAAGAATGATGCGTTTTCTGCCCAACGCTTTGACATTGGTTTACTTTTGTTGAACACTCCTTAAAAGAACACCCATTGAGTTGATTATTGCTTTGTTTTCATATCCTAATGGTTAGTCCCAATTTTTTCATGTGTTAAGATATAAATGACAGACAACTCCTTTGTTCCACTTTTTTAAATATTGTTTAAGACCAAGTATATGTTGTTGCTTTGAGTTTCAGTCAAATGATGCAAAATCCTTCAACAACAAAATTTTTCCTGCAGGTGGTCATTATTTGGTTCATTCCAATACCTTGATTATCTCATTGTATACAGTTTTGACATGAAAATGTCTTCACTTGTAAGTACAGTGATTGCATGTCAAACTTTCTTGTATTACAAAATACTGTCAGTCACTAATTACTATGAAACGAATAATGCAATAATAATGGATAGAGCATGTCTGCATGTCTTTATCTTGCAGTTTGTTTTGCTCATCGGGCTACTATAAACATCTACACGTTTTTTGTGAATCAGAATTGTGTAAAATTATAAATTTGTGTAGTGTGAGAACATGTTTAACTAGGATATTGATATGGGTGTCATTGTAAATGGGTTGAGAAGAAATACTCGGGCCCAAATTGAAAAAATAAAATATTCATTGAAATATATACATGTAACAAACAGTATTATAAATTGTAGATTGCAAAAAAAAATAATATGTAAATATGCATGGAATTATAGAAAATGCAAATCAGGAAAGCTTGCATCAAAAAATACAAAAAACCTAAAAAGCCTAGTGCCAAACAAATGTCAGCTGTTATTATTTTATTATGATATTTTCATGAAAAATCTATTGCGCAGACTTTGACTACATCTTTTTTTTTATTTTCTGGGAATGACTGAATGGCTTCAATACTTTTATTTTACAATTTGAATAAATACTTTTAAATTGCCATTAAATTTAAAAAGAAATAGTAGAGTACCATTGTGTTTACAGATAGATAAAAATAATCTGTTAACAATACTCCCCAGCCATACATGTGATTTGGGCCGTAACAATTGTGTACTGTGTACTTAATATTATATTAGTATTTATAAAAGTAATTGCAATATATTCAATACCATTTTTGATCCTATGTGAGAAATATAATATACATATATATTATAGCAATTCAAACTGCCACTACAAGTTTCTATAAAATTACAGTATGCCCTTTATGCTATAATAAATGTAAATATAGATACTTCAAGGTTTTCCCGTGCTGGACTATAACACTTCATTGAGCTTAGTTTTATTTCAGCATTCATAAACTGTCTAGCAGCAGCAAGATAATTTTCCGCTTCGCCTAAAGTATTTCCTGCAGAACTTTCACATTTAGCTGCACCAATGTATGCATGACCAGCAAAAGTGGGCTGCTCCGAATGCTCGCACTGAATAGCCAGAGCATTAAACTCATTTGTAGCTTCCACTACATTAGGCTTGCGCATAAACCGCCTGAAAGAACAAAATTACTATACTAAGACACTGGAAAAATCATTAATACTTAGAATTACACAAATTAAATATATACTTCTTAAGTTTCGTATTAATGTTTAGAAATTGTTCATTAAAGCTTGAATTTAAATCAGTTGACATTATGTTTAAGGCAATGCTTGTCCTTTCTTATTGTTAATTACAAGTGCAATTATGATAAACTTCATCTATTACACTCATGTATTTTATGATTAGTTGATTACACTAGTTAACAGGGCGTCGTAACTCTATGGTTTAAATTTGAAAGCGACAGCTTTGCTGTGGATACTTTAAGTTCTGTAAATTTATTATTAAAATTTAATTTATATTAAAAACTTCTTTCAGATGTCACCAAAAACAGAAAATTAAAGTTCTACTGTTGGTAACAATATTACCATCCCATTGTTTAGTTTTTGCTGTTTTATTACAAATTTTTACTCTTTTTTTTTTTTAGTAATACATATAATCTTTACACCATGCTAATATAAATTGAAACTAATATTTTATAACGAGAAAGAACGTTTATTACTAATGATTATTAATCAAAGAAAAAACAAAAATGGGAATATCTGAAGATACTCAATCTTAAGACAATTCTAAACTCCAAAAAAAGTCTCATTTTCATCTCAAACTATTCTTCCTCGAATTATTCATATTATTAACGCCATCAAATTATTTATTTAATAATGAGATATCAAAGTCCCCGCGAAATTCCAATCCCTAACAAATCCAAAATCATCTTGAGGTCCTCACGATAAAGGGAATTTCTTACTAAGTGGCAATGTAGTTTAACACCTACATATTCCCACTACTCTATGGCCCACAACCCATAGTTTAAACATTATTCTACGCACGATATTGGCGCCAGTTTGCTTTCACAACTTTTCGGAATTTATTAAATACTTGTATGTACATGAAAAAATAAAAACATTGTTTAAAAAGTTGTTTATTATTATTATTGATGAACAATCTGTTTCTACGACACAAATATAAGTAAACAGCAACAATATCTTCTTGTTTCATTTTACTTTTCATAATAAAAACAATTATTGTGCTGTTAGCACTATAGGCATCACAGTTTAATTATTTCAATTTTGATTTACATACATTTTTTTCAATTTGTAAAACAATAATAATTATCTGTCTTCGTCTTTGGCAATTAAATAATCAACTGATCCAGATTTTATAGTCAATAGCGTGTTATTTCTTCCATTAAAAAAACAAACTGAAAAGAAACAAACTCTTCTCTAATAATAACAACAACAATGTTTCCTGTGGTTCTCCTCTTGGAATCGGAGTAAAAAATAATACAATGGTTTCCATTGTTCCTAAAACAATTATAATAAATAACAGTTAAGGACATAATATTTTGCTTTAATGTAAACTAAAAATTTCCGTATCGTAACTTGCATAACATTTATGATTATTTGCCAAAAAAAAAAAACATAAATTCGTTATAGCATAAAAGCGTATTTATTTAGTTTTAAACTATTCATTCTAATGTTTTCTTTAATTTGTATCAAATTTTTAATCAGCATAACTTGATAAATCTTTGCGGTTGTCGTACCTTTTTAACACGAATGACTTTTTTCCATGCAAACATATACTTTATTTTTTGTCCCATTTTCTTTTGTTTCACGTGCAAAAAATGGCGTTAGAAAGCTTTTTCATAGATGGAATAGAAAAAAAGGGCTGAAAAAAATGTTAATACAGACAATAATTAAAATAGCTATACTAACGCTACCTGCATTTAGCTTTCATTGGCCAGGTCACAACTATGAATTACTTATTGCAACTATAACTTCAAATGAGAATGCTTAATTTAATATGGAATATAAAGTGTCCATTTAGAAAATATTAAATCATTTGATAAATCAATAAAAACCCTTTTGAAGTCTCTTTAAATTACCTATCAATTAGAATGATTTTTTATTTAATTGTATACATTTCACTCTGTAAGAATCCATTTGATTTGGTTATGTTCTTAAATATTGGTATATTAGATAAAATTTGTAAAAATTAGTAAATCGAATTGTACGTTAATATAAAATGAAACGTTAAGTAATTAAGTCTCAAAATGTTGAAAAAATTTACAAAGCTAAATCACGGTTAACCATTTGCTATGAACTGATTTTTTATTCTTGTTGTATATTTATAATGAACAATTTTCTTAGAATTGTATCAAATTGACTATCAATCGGCAATGAGGAACTTTTTGAAATTGACTTAACAGATGGCGCCTACTGTATTTACGAATTTAGTATGAATTAACTTTTTTGAAAAGAGGATATTAATTACATTATTTTTTTAATGATTCTATGCTTTTCTAATTTTACGTCTTTTTAGTTCCATAAGTAGAAAAAAAAAATTCACTTCCTTAAACGAAACCTATGGTCAGAAATTCATAAAACTTCTTAATGAAAGTGATTTTGATATATATGTATATGCAATGTGATAAGGTCGATATTGAAACATTTTGTGTCATCGGTAGTGAACTAGTATTTTATAATTATTTTGTTTTTCATGAAAACAAAATTAAAAGATTTCTCTAGTAATTATCAATGATAACAGATGTCACTACGATAGATTTAAAAATCGGTTTAATGAGATTATGATATTATATTAATCTACAGTTCATAGTTTGTAAACATAAATTGTTTTCACGTGATACTTCTTTATTTCAGATCACAGTATGAAATTTATATAAATAAGAAAACAAATAGTTTTTGATTATGTACTTTAAATCACCTCTCATCAATTTCTCACATATAAAAAAAGTTAATGTCAGTTAAAATGTAAAATGGCTGCTGTGTTAGTGCAAAATAGTGTAGCTTCCAATGTGATTTTCAATTTAAAGGTTTAATTAAAGGAAAACAAATATGGGTAAGTAAGCAGTTATTTCTCTTTCCATTTAGGTTATCTTTATTTGCATCTTTAATTACATTTGTACTCTATTATTTTACAATAGTGAACGAGACTATGCATTGTATATGTTTCTTTCAATGGAATAAAATTGTGTGCCTGGAGAGCTGAAATAGTTGATTTGAAAATTTGATGCTTTAGCAATTATAAAATTAACTAAGTCATTCATTTCGGTTAGGTTTTATTGATTATAAATTTGGATCTGTTTTTGAACCATTTATGTTTACAATGTTTTATCATAGATTATTGGATAACAATATAGTTATCTAATAATCTATGATAAAACGTTGTCAACATAAATAATTATTATTATATGATAATTTATAAGTTATTTAGTTATTGTTGTATATTAACTATATTAAAAACTGTCATGTTTGCAATTACTAACTCTTGTATTAGTGAGTTCTTTTGAATTACATTAAAAGTGATAGTGAGTAACCACTTATTTAATTAATTTAGTTATTTGTCATAGGAAATTAATTTCTATATGCATTTTGTATGCCTGCAGATAATAAACATTGTTTATGTATTTTTCTAGATCACATAGTATTTTAGAAAATATATTCACAAAAGGATTAAAATTAGAATGCTTGAAATTAAAATATAAAAGTAAAACATGTACACATTATTATTACCAATTATAATAAAAGCAAGTTTGAATCAAACTAAATTACAGGAAAAAAAAACATTAATGTTAAGTAGTGTATTTTATAGCCAAATTAAATAATGTCAATAAGTTTTTTAATTTTGTTTTTGTGACAATGTTAAGTATTATTAAAAATATCCAAATTGGGTATTCTTTGTGTTATTGTAAGCTAAACATTTATATTCTATTGGCAAGAGTATTGATTTGCCGAAATTCATAATTAGACATTAGCTTGCATCTTGTAAAATGCAGTTTGCAACCCACCACCAATCCATGAATCTGCCCTTCCATTAAGAAAACTCATAAAATGATCTGAATATCGAATTGAAGAGTATTGAAAATTTTTATTTAAAATAACTCCCAATTAATTAGAATATAATTTGTACATAAGTATATAAAAATTTTAATATGTGCTTAAATGTTAGATATTTGTCAATTCTGTCTAATCATTATTCAATTTGTTTCATGAGTGTTCATAGTAGAAGAGTTGATATGAGGGTCAGCGGAAAGGTCAAGGTAGAGGTCAAGTCCTTTTGGCCTGTAGGATGCTGAATGAAATAGTACAGCTTTCATCTTGTTTTAAATTAAATTTTATTACCATTTTATATAAAAAAGAAGGAAGGCAGTGATCTCTATTAAATTGCTGAAACCTAGTTACACAAAATATATTGTTATTAAAAGACCATAAAATGACGTTGATGTTCAATGGTAGTGAAATATTTTACAAATGGTATCTCTTAAATTATATTGTTTATAAAATTCAATACAGCCCATACATATAACTATTGTAACTATACTCACACATATTGCACTAACGTATATGGTTTAACTTTAAATGAATGATTTAAATTTAAATTCAACTATAAATTGAATCATTAATTCTAAATAGTGTTATATTCTTAGCATTTCTAAGAAATGTAAATATCCTTAAATATATTTCATTTATTCTATAGTATAATAGTTTTCCGACCATAGTTTTGCCCATATGGATAAAGAATGTATTTCCTTCATCAATTGATATTGTTTTTAATTCAAATCTCGAACTGGCTTCTAATTCTGATTATAGCACTGATTGTGATTATGATTCTGGTTACGCTATTGATTCCAGCCCTGGTTCCATACTCCAAATTGAGCCTGGTTACTTTTTAAATTTTGATCCTGTTTCGTCTCTCGAGTTTGCTTCCCACCTTGCTTTCAATTTAGCTTCTGCTACCAGGGTAAATGCTAGTACCAAAATAAAATATAGATTATATTAATTGTGGACAGTGCAACTTTCTATGAATGAAAGAATTCAGTGTAGTAGTTTGTTTCAAATAAAATCAGTGTAGCAACTGTTTCCAATTGAACAAATGTCAGTATAAGTCCAAAAAGACAAGTGCACATATGATACAACCTTGTGTAAAAAATACAAAATGGTCTGTAGTGTTTTAGGAAACTTTGATTGCGATTTTGAACAAACTACATTACATTATATATATGTGTGTACATATAAATCTATACGGTGCAGTTCTGGTTATAGTAATTAATTTATCCACAATTTTTAAGTTCTTAATGATTAAAATTTAAAATGAAATTAAAAGCCTTGTCCTACATCCATATTTGATGTCATGGCTGGCTCGGTTTGTGTTAATCTTGCACAGTATAAACCTACCACAATAGGTTTTTTTATTACATTGTGTAATTAATAAAATGCTCTTATTTGAAATGGTTCATTTTCATAAATCATTAAAATTACTAATAATGGTGGTATCTAAGTGAAAATAGCACAGCAATACATATATATAAATCAAAAACATGAAAAACCTCATAATTTTTCGTACTATCTTTGTGACATTCAAAAATATCCCAATTTAGATTAATTTATAAGTAAGCTTATTCATAACATTTTTTTAATTAGACCATGTAGTATATTGGCTAATAGTTCTTAAATATGTTTTCGCTTTTAAATATTTTTTATTTTTTATTATTTTTATATATTCCTTGATATCTCATATGTTTACATTTGTATAAATGGGATATATATCCCACTTTTTATGTATAATTTTATCTCAATATTAAAAAATATATGTATATATATATATACCTATATCTTTTTTACTATGATTTTGTTTATTAATCTTGTCCTTTTTATTAATTTTAAATATATTGTGCATTAATAAATAATATTTTTATTCTAGGCTTTCACATTTTTTTTTTTGACAATTTAATTCATTACATCTTTTAATGAATTTCTTGTAGAAGAAAATGAACTGATCTCTTGTTCCCTTGTCTATGGATTTGTTTGAACTTATCTTTAATAATTATGACATAAACGGACTGTTTCGTTCTTTGTATGTTTACTCATGAATAACTTTTTTTATAATCACATTTCAAGAATATGCAGCACATCCTTGACCTTTTCGGGATCACATATTTAGTATGGTGAATTTCGTCAAGTTACTAATAAAATATAATTCATAAACATTATCTGTACAAAAGTTGACATTCATTTCTTTGTCAGATTTCTTAGATAATTTTTACAAATTACGTTTTTAGTTTTGATACAACCTGCCTTAAATTTACAAGATGTGCGAATACTTCGATTCCTATAAAATTTTGCTTCGATACCAAAAAGAACCCTATATCCTTGATCTACCTAGGAAAAAAATATTATTTATCTTTTCTTATTTTATCTTTTATTATCATTTTTGCCTACCATTTCAAGGTCGTCATCATGATAATCTTTTTTTTTTAAATGACGGCCGATAGGGGTCGTAATCGGTTTGCCGCCGTTTTCACATGAACCCAGAATTGGCGCATTTTTCTACTCCCTAATGGCTTGCGATGTCACGCCTGATCGCAATGAGCAAGAGATTGACAGGTTTACAGGCCGGTCAAGACTTGCAGCTCCAACTTGGAGTCGTTAGGATATTCATCAAACGATCTTTACTTTTTTTTACCCTGTGCATTGTTCTATGTAGCGCATATATCACTGTTTTGGATTAGGAGGATTGGACAAAAGGGCTCGGGCTGAAACGCCGAATGCAGACCCAACGCCATTTCGCCATTCCGACTTCTTCATATATTCGATTTTCATTGGTATTTTACAACCCGACAATGGCGAATTGTTTGATGGTTTCGGAATATGCGTAATAAGTAATTAGTGTTATTCTAGCTTACTTAATATATTGTGTCAAGTTTCGATTACCCCATTGCTGAGGCATATTCGCCCACCATCTTTTTATTTCAAATTTGAAATGCTTAGAACTTAAGCCCTCCACGCTGGCCCAGTGCGGGTTGGCCGCCGTTAACTACCGTCGTCACCGATGCGGTGACAACTCCGGAAACAACTACTTGACGTGCTCTCCGAGGCAAAGAGCAGTTTTTAAACTACTCACTAAAACTCCAACCGCTGTGCCACCACCGCTTCCAATTATAATACAGATCAGTGAAATATCTCTTCTCATTTTCGATAGAATATATTACTGGTTTGACAATTTTAAAATTGAATACAGAAAAATTTGATAGTATTCTACTTGTTTACGAACCAGTACAGGCTGCGAATTATGTCCACGGGCAAATTGTCTAATGAATTTTTAACTTAAATAAAATTACCATTCAGTCCGTGGCTCGGGGAGCACACTGTCGTCGGTCGGCCGGCGACGGCGGCCGTAGTCTCCGACCCGCACCGGGCCAGCGAGAGTTTGGTCCGAGCTCCCGAGCTTTGTTGTATTTACATCGGACGATAGCTACACGATGCCAGAATAAAACAACCTATATTTTATTTTGATCTAGCATTTATCTTGGCTTTATATAAGTTTAACTCATGAAGGGTATCGGAATTGAAAGCGGCACTGAAAGCAGAATTGAAAACCAGGTCCCGGGATCGGGGTCGGGACCCCGAGTGTTGGATCGAGATCGAAGTCAAGAGCGGTATCGCAATCAGGCTCGAATGCGGAAACGAAAATTGGGGTTGGCAGCAAGGTCTTTCCATATCAAATATGAATGAAGGAGCACGTTCTACTCCACGCGAATGAAGTCGCGGGCGCAAAGTTAAATAGACCATTGGAGTGTACGCCTCGGCAGTGGCGTGGTAAAAACGTGAATCATGTATTCGAGCCCTGTTATTGTCCTCATTACTCGGCTGGGGGCGATCTACCTGTTCATTTAAAGTTTTAATAATGAAAATGATCAGCAGTTAGATGTTGATCGAGTACAAACTCTCGCTGCAATGAATAAATAGTAAATATAAATATATTTTCAATTGTTTCATTTGTTTAAATAAAGGTAAGATTGTTATAACTATTTCTTACTCTGTATGAAATATACAAAATGTTCAAAAGTTACAAATTCGATATTAAAAATTTAAAAAACAGTTTTTTATAAAAAAAAATGTACTACAAAATAAGTATTAATTAATTTACAAAAATAAACTATTTTAGTATGCGAAAATGCCAAAGATATCTTAACTGCATACGAGTATAATTGCGTCGTAATAAAACTCAATAAGGATGTTTTTTTTTTCAATAATAATAAGGAACATTGTTCCTATATCGCCACATGTCCTATAATCAAGAATTTAAGAATTACAAGAACTAAATCCTCTTAAATTATTATAGTATTTTGCTTATGAATAATCGATTTTATGCCATTACAATATTCATATAAGTTCACGTGTGCGGCGTGAATAAATCGGTGTAACCAATTCGGAATCCCATTTCGTGGCAAACCGTTTATGGGTTTCTTATTGTGGTGCTCGGGCCCATTCGTTATGGGGCCATGTTTCATCTGAGGTGTCAGAAATAAGCCTTTACATAATGTTCAAAAGCGCTTTAATGCTATACCCGACAACGCTCTCCGGCGCTCTTCCACGAACCGGCCCGACATTGAGATGGGTCATTTTGTAATAACAATGGGATTTCGACTTCAGGGCTGGCACTCGACTGCCGGCTCAATCAATGTATGTGCCGTTTAAGATTATGAATCATAAATTATGTTGTTATTAATAATTCTCAGATGATCGTTGTGCGAAAAATATGCGGTTTTCCTCCATAATACGTGACCATTGACAAATCTCATACTAATGCTCTTGAAATAGTATTTCTGAGTATTTCATCAATGGTCACTGTGATTATGACAACTAACTGGTTAATAAATGATTCACGGTGTTTAATCTTTACCATACAAGTATTTTACAAGGGGGAAAATACCAAGAGTTGCTAAATTACAAAATATACTCATGTGACCGAAGTTTTTATAAGATACTAGCGAACCGCCTCAGCTTCTCATGAGAACACTAATTATCTATAGTCAGATGACTTCTGGTGGATGGATGGATGGAGGCGGTCTTGTGACGAAGTTTTAGCAGATACCTATTGGTATGCGCAAGAAAAAAATATTTATTAATTTGTAGGAAAATTATGTCACTAAATTGGCAAAAAAAAAAAATCTGATCATCTGATCGCTACCAAACTTCTTATAATTGTGAATGTTCCAAATTCGAAGAAAAGTGAAAGTTTAATTTTGTATTTATAAGGCAAATATGAAATCAAAATTGCCAAAAACAAAAGAAAAATGTGTCGATCCGAACTTTACAGGATGACCCGCTGCGTAATCCGTAATTTAATTAAAGTCCAGTGTTTAGTTGCCCATAAAGAACATACATATACTCGCTTATTTTGCTCAAACAAAATTAATAACAGTTTGAAATGCAAAGCATTAATTGAGGAGCGTACACCGTCACGCTATCGCTAATAGTTTTGTTTCGATGTGCATGCGGAAACTTGAAAGAAAACCTGAAAAGCTGAAGTAATATTTAGTTTGATTATTTTCTAAGCTCTTAAAGTGGCAACCTTGTCGTTCGGCATACTGGCACCGGTCGCTTTCTTTTTGGTCGCCCCTCGTCTCGTTCCGATCTCGAACGCATTCAGTCGACACCTGCGACAATGGACCGACGTGCGCGCATCGCTGCCATACGTCCACCTTAATGCTTCTATTGTTGAACGACCCGTCTAATTTAAGATATGAGCGGTCTGGATTACATTAAAATATAAATAATGTGCTCTAATCTTACGTATCTCGGGGAGTATTCACGTCTCTAGTCTGTGCTATTATTATTTTATATATATATATATATTATTTTTTATTTACATACATCAACGTCAATCGCGTTCGGATACTTTCCCCGATAGCGCCGATAACGTGATGCTACACACAAAGGCGTTGCTGTCAAGTCTCAAAAGGTCAGATCGAAGTAGATAGATCGGCCGAATCGAAAGAACCTTATCGATTGTTCGCGCCGATTTCAAAGCGCGCTCCGGCTTCGGCCGGCTGTGGCGCTATCGCTGCGTCCATCGCGACGCCGCGGCCGACGGGCGACGTCGGGGCCCTCGCGAGCATTCTCACAGACGGACTGATCGTTTTTTCATGTGCTGTGCTTATTCAATTTAAATTTTAATAATTTCCGTTTGAAATATTTCAACAGCCGTAAAAAGAAATGAAAGTCGTGGGGTAACTTACCTTTGGTTTCATATACTTTTTTTTTATTATTCGCAAAGTCCTGAAAGTAATTGCAAAAGTTTATAATATTTAAATTGAATGAAATTCTTTTCTTTTTTGCTTTGAATCTTTGACATTTCTAGCATCTTGTTAACGAAGAGTAAAATCTTGTATGTTTAAGTAAATTTACCGAAATTAGACTTTTAATATTGACGTCTCAGTTTATATATAAAAAAATAATATATTTAAAAAAGCACTAGTAATGCTTAAAAAAACTAGCGAACGATATGAACAGTATGGACTCGGTACTAGAAGTAAAAATAAACTGTGTTTACTTGTCAGTCTATTACATAAAGTCACAAACTCATTTAAGGGGATCTTTGTCCACTTGTAGAAATTGAAAATCATTATTAAACAATTACTTGGATAAAGTATATTATACAATTTCCGATTATTTTGGGGACAAATATCCATGAACTGTATGTAATACTTTTGTTTTGATAGTAAATATATAACATTCAATTTAAAATAAACTTAAATTTCTTTGGAGAAGTTAAAATTTTCATTAACCAATGACTAAAAACTCTAATGTAAATAGTAAATGGGGAAGCGGGAAATAGGCCAGAACCATAACAGTACTAATTACTATTAGTATATAATATGTATATATATATATATATTAAAAACTCCAATTTTTAATAAAGACTTGTACTACGTATATTTATCGTTTAATTTTATATTTCACTTAAGAATTTTCTTTATATATTTTTTTATTGTCAGCATTATACTTAGAACAATTTTGGTTTTTATTTATGATCATATCTCTCTGTAGCGCTCCAAGATTAAGACATATCTATAGGTTTAAATATCAGTGAATCATACATTATCGTAATGACATGCTACTTCAATCCGACAATGCGTTTTGGTTGTATAGAGCGTCACGAAAGTACTGTAATTATAGAATACATTTAATATTTTACTTGGGGTAGCCGGATAAAAAATTATCACCCTACAATATAATCTAAAAATAGATTTGTATACTTTAGCTTAAAATAACCGATTAAGTGTAGCCGGACCAGCATCACACGCTTGCCTGCAACAAGCGCCAACACGCAGCGTGTAAGTCATCGCTGACCCTCGAATTTGTTCTTCCACTACCAATCTCTGTCCAAAGAATTGAATATTCGAGAGGATGACGGATATCGCACCTAAGCCAGTGTTAATTGTTTATTTATTTTAGTCAAAAAAATATATTGAATTGTTTGTTTCTTTTTTGAGTTTAATTTGGACATTGGGGTGTATATAATATTAATATAATTTTGGAACGATTCTAATTCTGTCGAATTACATAGCCAACATGTGATTATGTCGTCAGCATATCTAAAATAATACAGGATAGTATTATCATTTATTATATATTTATTTTAAATTCATCCATTAAAATTCCGTCATTAATAATGGACTTAAAAGCGAACCCATACCTAGGCCCTCCTTTTGCATATGAAATTGATTGATTTGATTGTTATTAAAACCCGCATTACTTGATTGCTTATTTTAGAATCTACGCAAACTTGCCTTCCGACTTAAAATATTTCCTTGAAATTGCTTTACGCTTTTTTGCATTAGCCCTGTCGCCTGTAACATTCGACTATGTAATGTGTCCAGTGCGGGCCTGACGCGTGTCATGGGTTCGTTTAACCGGACACCAAAGCGCTACAGCTCGTTACAGCCCGTTCTCGAGAGTTCATCGTCCTAACGTGTAGATGAGATTTTATTTACTACGGCGGGCCGTTCCCCTTGCAACGAGTGTTGCCAACGAGCGATATTTGTTAAACAGAGCCCGGTTTAGACATCGACAAAGTACGCGTTACGTGGAAACAGCGTACACCGCGGCCGGCCTTGTTTACGAGCCGGCTCGCGCGCTTTTAAGAGCTTTCTAAATACTGTCGGGCCTCGGAAATTACAATAATAATATGATTCCACGAAATGCCATTTCACGCCGTGCATCGCCCGCGCTTAAGGGATTGCGTTCGTGCGATAATATTTATATACTTCGCGTTTGAACGCGTGCGAGTAATTTTATTAATGTTTCCCAACAAAACCGAGGGCGTGTGGAGTCCTGTCGTTGTTTTTTTTTTCTATTTTACCTCCGTATGAATGAAAACATGAGAATAGTGATTGCGTGAGAATAGCTAGTATTCAAGTAATAAAAAAAAAATAATCTGGAAGTATTTAATCGCAGGTCAAAACTTTTATAAATGATATTACATAACGTTTTGCACTAAAAAAGTGAACCAGTGCGTGAACGCGTCCGCCGATAGATCACATCCGACTGCTTGGGTCTTTAAGGTAAACATAAGAATTAAAGAAAGAGCAAGAAACTGGTCTTCATGGTATCTGTAACGAAAATCAAATAATTAAAAGAGACCAATTGCAAAATCGATTCAACCAACTTTTACATTATTCCTTGAAGAACACTCGGATATCGCTCAACAAGTAGTTTTCTTAGTTAACATTAAGTTCGATGCACACCGACTGCGTGATGCGTTCGCCTTGTGCGCTAGTGACGTGGTGTGGCAGTGTTCAGAAGTGCAGGTATATTTATTTTTCGTTTAAAATTTAAATATATGCATAGGCCTGCCCACGTGCGATTTGTGGTATTCATCTACAAGCGGTGGGCATTTCGATTGTGTAACAGCATTAACCATTAGCATAGCTGCCAACCGTCACAGGTTCGTAACCGTTGCAGCTGGCGGTACGCTCTAAAATGGATCCCGTACGCGTGGGCTTGTCCTACATTCGAAAACCACTGTGATCGTCGTCTGTTTGAGATCGTATTGGGATTTTTGTGCCATTTTTCTTAATAAAAACAAATTTGTAATATACTTTGTAAAATTGTCTGTAATAACAATTACGTATCGTTGTAGAATCTTTTATTTAACAATAGCATAATACTGGTTTAATGGTGTATTAAAATCGAATTTAATGGTTGGTTTCAAACGATAGATACTTATGTAGGTACTATTCGTTTATACACAAGTTTTTCACGTATCTCTCGTCAAAGTAAAACAATGCTCATCGTGATCGGCGCGAGGTGTCGACAGCGAACCGCGGGGGCGGGACAACACGTGTGCGTGCTCGTTATCGGGCGCGACGACGCGCCGAGCTGTGAACGGGCCCAAATCGAACTACAACCTAAAGGCGCTTTCACACCGTACTCGGCCGGACACGTTATCGAGATTATCTGAAATCAGATTCCCATGTACCGATCTTCCCTTATCTTCGAATACGTGAAAATGACAGCTTTCACACGCGACGAATCTAAATGGCATTAATAAATATGTACCCGGCGCGCCTCCACCGACGTGCAACGCTAGTACTCTCGCTCATTAGTAAAACTTTATCTTGTAGGTAGACTTGAGGTATTAAAACATTCGCGGATGATTTTACGAATATGTTTTCAGTAATTAAAACATTTTCTTTTTGCAATTCGTATATTTTAAATAATAAATAAGGGCGTTCCTTTAAACGCTATACATCTCAACTGTTTCTCGTCGCGGTCTAAACCTGACTTGCCTATTCAAACAGAGCGATCTATCTCTTTGAAAATCAAAAGACTGCAAGCTGTCGTTATTTCGTTATAATATTATGAATTTACTATCAGTTAGGAATGTAGTTTTCCCCTCAAGAAGAATGAATTAGAAATTTAAGGGTAGCTCTTTGCAAATATATTTCCAGAGAATAATAATCAATTATAAAACCCTCAAAGAAAAAAAATAACTCGATAATAAATCGAGGTGGTTATGTCCGAGGGTTTCCTATAAATAACGGAAAATTTTATAACACTTTTTTTTTCTAAGTAATTGTTTAATAATGATTTTAAATTGACACGAGGATACATTTTTTATATCTACATGGACCTTCTTGACCGTACACAGATCTTCATAAACGAATTCATCAATTTATGTAATCGATTGATATGTAAACATAGTTTATTGTACTTTCTACGTTGTCTCACTTTCTGTGAGTTTATGTTGATCACTATTTTTCTTAAAAAATTGTATTTTATGTTGACGTATACTAAATATACAAACTTAAGATTCTATTTAGATTTTAGAGATATATATATACTCACGGTCCTAGTCTGTAGGTCTATTACATTAATAAAGGTAAAATTCAATTTTTGAATCTAGTGTACCATTCATTCGGTTATATGAATATTTGATTTCATTTAGTATTGTCGTTGATGAATTATGGTAAAACTGATATACATATATATATGTGTGTGTGTGAGTGTGTGTGTGTGCGTGTGCGTGTGTGTGTGTGTGTGCGTGCGTGCGTGCGTGTGCGTGCGTGCGTGCGTGCGTGCGTGCGTGCGTGCGTGTGTGTGTGTGTGTGTGTGTGCGCTATATGTCATACATATAGCATTTTAATGAAAATCAAACACATTATTAGTTTTTTAATGTGTATTTTTCACTTCCAAAGGATGTATCTAAAATATATACAAACATAAAAGTCTAAATTCATATTGAACTATTATATAGTTGCTTTCTTTCAATACTTAAGCTTTTTTGAGACACAAATAATGTTGAAACTATTGTTAACGATGTTACATAGTTCTTGGCATAAACTTAATCTGTCGCCAACGGGCCGGCAACATCCCCTACCGTCATACCTTCTTTTATCTTTTCCTCTTGCCCTCTCCAAGCAAAGCGAAGAAATAAACATTTCCGACAACATAAAGGAAACCATTATTAGATAATTTTTTTTATAAATTGCGCATGATTTATTAGCATGATGTACAGCTTAAATATTACGCGACGGCGAGTTCTATCCGCTATCCAATTTCTTCAAAGCCATTTAATTCATTATCTTTTTATAAGGCGATGCAAAGTCAAGAGGCAGAGAAGCAGTAACATATATTTTGTGCAAGTATTAGTATATTAAATTTCATGAATCGTTTATGTGCGGTTAATTTGTAAAAAAAAACCAACGTATAAACAGAGACATCGATAGCAGATTATATTTCTCGTGATGGTGTGGTCCTCTGACCGATTTTTTTTCGGCAAGTAAAATGAATCACTATGTATTTTGAATTTTAAAATCGTGCAGGTGTGTAGCGCGCCTTAGGAGGACGAGCCGGCGTACAATCGTCGGGCGCGCCGACCGCGCTGCGGTGCGATAATCCCGTTATTTATCGGCCAGGGGTGTACACCTAATTAATACGGGCTCAACCCCGGGCGACGGTCACCGGTGAAGCCCGGATTATTTAGTACTATTTATCGTGCGTGAGCCTCGCATTCCCCGGCCCTCGGGGCGGTCGTTAAAGCCCTATTTCCGCTCGCTGGCGTAGGACGCACGTTTCACTCCGTCCGCCCTGGACGCGCGCCGGCGCTGGCGCGGCGGGCCTTGTAATCCAAGACTTTTACTGCCGGTTAATCTTGTCGGAATGCCTGCAGACATTTTTGTATTTAATGGTTTTCGAGATGTAATCGCGCAGCCGATGTACGGCCGCCGTTTCCTGTATCGGATAGATCTCGAATAACGTTTGAAATGGCTTTTGTTCGTTCGGCTTTGATCTCGCAGTAGGAATATATATCTAGGGTGGAGGAGTGGACGTTCAATTTAAAGTTAAAGATAAATTATTGTATCTAGTTTATGATGACAAGTTGTTATTCTTGTCGTCGACCGCATTTGACGCCCACAGCCGGGCATAGGCGCCTAGACTCAGTTCCACGACGACAGCCTTGAGCGAACCACCATTGAACCAAATACTGAACAGAATATTTACTTCCGTCGTGCATATGAATAGTACAATTTCAAACAAACTTGAATTTTTCGCGCATTCGTATTTCACTTAGTTTAAATGTATGTTGGAATCTCATTTTAGATCACCCGTTACTACATTTCAAACTAATAAGCTCGACGAATACAATGAGAAACAATTGTTTTATTGGTTTATTTATTTTATTATCGTATTATGTATTACACCATAGTATATATTATTACATAAATAAGCTCGGGATGTTTGCATCCCTTTTTAAAAGAAACCACACAGTTGTTATATATGAATTTTGTATACAATCATGTACATAGTTGCTTGCATTATCAGTCAAGAGTTAACAAATGATCGCAAAATAATTAATTAAATACACAATGTATGTAATTAAATATATGTATAATACTTTTCGTATGGCGGCGCTTCGACTACTATTATGAAGCTTGCGACCCCGAGTTTTTAAATGAAACTAAGAGAAAAAAAGTAATAACCTTTGAGAAGTTATGAAAAATATAATATACATATTTTGTGCGAATTATTAGCATGGATCACCTAGTTTATGTTTATATTGCCAGTAAGGTAGCTTCATGTCTGTTTTTAATGCAAAAACTGTTTATTTTTTTATATGAAGTATATACTAACTTAGCCTATAAAGAATTGCTAAGTGGATTTAGGTGAAACTAAGATAAATTTTTAAAATAAATTCTGATGTACTTAAATAACGATAAACTAATAAGTGTCGTTTTGTTAAGTCTCCCTCGACGGACTTATATTTTTAAAACTCTGACTGATTATTCTTGAATCTAATCCGCATACCTAATATTTAGTTTATTTTCGACTTAGCCCATTCAATCCCTTAAAAATGTACTTCGTGCTGGTAAAAGTGGCCATAGATTCCCTTGGAAATGCATATATTAAAATATGTACATAGGTATGTAAATATTGGCTCTTAAAAGAATTAGTACTTTTTTTTCTTTTAGCAGATAATTCATTCGTAATTATTTTAAATGTGCATTTACTTATAACAAATTTCGGATGCATGGCAATTAAGAAATTTAAAATATTGGAATGAAATCAGATTATACAATTACTTATTGAAATATTTGTTCACGTATGCTTTTGTTAAATTCCATTAACATATTTATCCAATTTAATAATACAGCATATACATTTATATGACATATTAATTGGCATTGTGATTTTCAATGCACTTATTTTACATTAAAGAGCTAGAATTTATGACTTTTATCTAAAGAGAGAATTAAGTGTTGCTTGCTTGCATCATCAACTTAGCTTACGAAATCGTAAGCGGCAAAAACGAATAATACCAAATTGCCTTGCTCTGTCATATCTATACCACATACATTTACCTTAATAACAACGTAATTTATAATTTATATATATATTATAGACTGTTGTTCTTTTCGTGGCTTTACTTTAGACGATTTCGTAAAAAGTCGGTGCAGCGCGCCGCTGTTCACGAGACCACTGCGGATGTGAGTACGCGTCGGCCGGTCGTGAGTGCGCCGCCGATGCCGCGTTTTGCCAATCTGTCCGTGCACGAATATGGTCAGCGCCCGTCCCGGCCATGGTTGACGGTGTCCACCGCGACTCGTGTCCATTTATACAAACGTGGCCCTTCAAATTTTTGTCCATTCTATTGTTATTTATTAAGGAAATCGAGGCCGACGTGGACTTTCGTGCCTGAAAGGTTCATTTAAACTTTTCTAGGGATTTATATCGATGTAAGTTGTCCAAAGAACCATTATTTGAAATTGTCTAGTATTTCGTTTTCATGTGTAGGGAGGCTTTACATGTTTAAAGTTCTCGGATTGAACGAATATTATGTGAGACAATAGTACGGAGCACATAGGGAGATCCAGGCAAAACAATTTGTTCTATGAAAAGATTTTGGAATTAGAATAGTGTCTTTATATTGTATATTGAAAAAATATAGTGATGTTAAATAGTATAATGATTTAAATTTTTAAATTGAGAACTTTAGTAAAACTTTTAGTGTCTGCATGTCATAAGGAACGCCTTGAGCATCCCGTACCGCTAGATATGTATAGATGTGTACAAAACCGTGCTAAGAAAATTACTAGCGGCCTCGTCGATTTGATAGGTGTTACGTAAACTGTATTTTATTCAATTTATTATTATAGAAACAATAAACTAGTCTTTTTTTTCCTTTTCGCGTCAGCGTCGTTCAGCTGGAAATACTCTCGAAGCGAGTCTGTACTCCACCTTTTTTCTTGTACACAAACCGCCTCGAGCCGCCGCCCGCGCCGCCCTCCTTTTTTTGGTGCGGCCGCGCGCGTCCCATTTTATTATTTTTATATAACACCTGCACCGGTAATCTGTACGAGACGATCTAGACGTTTAACTCTTTTTGGAGGCCCTCGAGGTTTCCGTGCGGACGCCACCGGCGGCCCTCGATCTGTGTAGGGCCTGCGCGTTGTATATCGGGCTGTAGATTAATGACTCGTGTTCGTGACGTTCTTATGTATTATCATAAACAAAATCATCGTCATCATCGTCATCATCATCATCATCATCATCATCATGGCTCAACCTTCAGGCAGTCGCAATGTCTGAAAGGGACAAGTCCCGATGCACCGAATATAAAAATCAAAGTGTATTAGTGTCCAGGCCTGTTTTGTAAACTATTAAGTAGTATTACTAAATAACCATAAGAGTAAAAGATTGCAATGTGGTAAGACTTTCAGATTTATCGTTTGTATTTTTGACAGTGACTGATTTTTGAACAAAAGTGATAATTCAGCTTTTTCAGGATGCCAGGGTTTGGAATACATACGATGAAAATCGTGCGCAAGTCGGATACGTTTTCGAACACTTGCCCTTAACAGGCATTTTTTTGATTACTCCAATCAAAAAGTATATTAGGGAAAATTGGCGCTCTCGTTTTCATCCTTGAAATGTCGACCGTCTGAATAAAAATCAAATTTTCAGCCTTCTGTGAGACTTCCGTAAAAAATTAACTATGCCAGATAGAAACACAGATACCGAAAAAAATGTATATGTTTCGGTATGCAATACATAAAACATCGGGCGATCATTCGGCGACTGAGTGACGTTTACTAAACTCGGTTACTCGATGCAGAATAATGTCCTATTCCTCGGTTTTATAATTCATTTTACACGCCGACTTTTAGAGTTATTTTAATTCAATAACCTCTTCGATGTTCAATGTCGTGATGATACGATCGGCTACTGCTCGCGGCGCGCGGCGGATTGACGCGCGGTGGCGCCGCGGTCGCGCGCCGGCCCTGTTATTAGGTTATCCGAAACATTTTAAGGATACACCCGCACGATGTTTTCGCCTAGTCACCGGCGTCGTAAGCTACACCCGCTTCTAGGGCTGCGGCGCACCGCGGTACTGGATTGGCTTATAAATATATGAGCACTTCACGTTGTTAACTTTTTGTATCACTATATAATGAATGAGCGACGATTGCAGGGTGGGTAACGCGTTGCTTTCGAAGAAAAAAGTACTGGGTTCGAATTTAGATCAGACGCGATTTTTTGTCAACTAATTTTTATTTTATTCACCAAATTAGACGCGCCATGTCGACCACGTTAAAAGAGGGAAGTGAAGCGATTTGAATGAAAGTTTGGCGGTGGACGCGGCATCCGAATCGGTGATGAAGATCGCTGATAATCCCGAAACCGTACTGAGCCAAGGTGATGTACTGCTTACAGGACAAGCCCTTCAATCGACCCTTTGACATGGCGAAGAAATGTAGCACTTTTGTGCATGCTCATCGCATACACCGTGGGTAGTACTCTAAAGAACTATACAACCTCATTCCTATCGCTGATTTCCGTCATCGTTCCGTTCGTCGGAAATGCCATGAGCATCATTGTCTAGCGTTCTATCATCGTGTGGCTTCTGCGCAATTTTCTGTTACGTACGGTCAAAATTTGGAATGATTTACCGTCAGCGGTATTACCCATGAATTTCGACAAACTATCTTTAAAAAAAAGCGTACTCTTTTTTAAAAGACCGGCAAACGCGCTAGTGACCCTCCTAGTGACCCTCCTTACGGGCTTCCATGGGTATCGGTGACCATCTACTCCCTATTGGCCTGCTGGCTCTTGTATGCTCCTTAAAAATTAAATAAAGAGTTTGCGAGAGAGTATACGATATTTTATAAATTATAATGTATTGCCAAATGTAATAGTGTATGGGCATCGATATTAAAAAATAAACACGTCTAACCATGAATTTCTGTAAGCTCGCTAATTCTAGACTTTCTAAACTTATTAGACAAATTTTTAATAAACGAATCAATCGAAATGATGCGATACTCGCCTTGAATACATATATTATAATTGATTATTTTCTAACCACATATGTTTTTGTAATGAAGTTATCAGATATAGCCTGTTATTTTTATTTTTTTTAATTATCATCGCGTCGCGAGCTACACGGAACGTTATAATCAATTAATTAATTGGTAATAAAAAGTTCCCGCAATAAACTCTGTTCGTTTTGTTGTTCCGTCGCGATAAGGCGGGCCGCTACTGTTAAATCACGAAAGTGTGCCGCGACCGCACGAAGCCCGGCGCGCGCTTCGGGCGAATTTTACCTGCCGTGCTCTCGTAAAAAGCTCGTTCTGCGCCCCTATACGCGATCGCAGCGCCACGCTTGGTGCTCACGCATACGGTGAAACGTATTTTGAGAATAGTGTGCACCATTTAGTATTTTTTTTATTTATTTCAATAGACGCTATTTTTAAACACACATCGGTCCTAATTAAAAGATCAGTATATATCATCTGCAAGTTTTCTCTCAGTTAATTATTTCACAAGCTATTGAGATTATTTGCCTAATTTTTCCATGTCCGTCCGTTTGTCCGTCACCACATATTTACACAATTCAGACAGCAGGTAGATATTTGTTATTGTCACGTGTTTTTTATTACAGTGTTAAAACACTTTCTTTCTGCCTTTTTAATTTAAACGTGATGTTTTTGTACCGTACCTGAGGTGCGGTACGTTCAATTACGGAAATTTTTATTATAGTTTTAGCAGTTTCATGCCTTATCAAAATGATGTTAGTAAAACCTGATAATTTATTATTTTCGATTTATTGATCCTTACAAGAAGTTTTAAAGGGACAACACTCGGAGACCTTAACGCGCGATCCCCGCCATGTAGGTATGCGTATATGATAGCATAAGTGTAAATGGATACGGTCGATTGTTCGGCCGCGACCCCGAGATATGTAATAAAATTAAATAAAAATCTCTCGGCCGGCCGGTGGCGCCTACGTCGACCTTCTCCGAAGGATAAATCATATTCGCCCCGGCTCGCGCTCGGACGCGGCCCCGTCGTTAAAGGACCACGACGAGAGAAAATGAAGGTGGTGCGTTGAGGCGCCTCTTAGGGCGTGATATGTGATACACAGAAATAGAAGCGTTTAAGAGACGTATATTTTAGGACTGTCAACGTAAAGGTGTCGTTATCGTAACCTGTTTTTATAACCAAAATATTTTCATAAAAAAAGACGTTTTATTATAATTATAAAATAATTCTTTTATGTATAAATATACATATAAAAATATTATTTATGTTGTTAATTTGAAATTGAAATAGTATATCATGTATTGCGTTTATATGTGAGTGTTATAAGTTTATTAATCAATACTAATTAACTAAATATTTAATGGATTCGTGTTGTTGTATATGTAACACGGTGATGTCATATCCAGTGATTAGTAATATTATTATTTTCATACAAATTGACGAGTCATCTTCGAATGTGCAAAAATTGCTTTAGAATTGGAATCACAACTTTACGTACACATAGTGCGTTTTGTGTGCAATCATTAATAGTAAGAACGGGTGTGGCGTGTTTTCCTTTAATTTAATAGAAGAGGAAAAAAAAACTAAACTATCAACATAACGCCCTAATGCGATCGTTAGGTCGGCTTCGGCGCTATCAAAGTGCCCGCCGGCCCCGGCTCATCAGCGGGCCGGCTCGTACCTCGGCCTGCGGTATTATACAGAACACTTTAGAGATGCGACTCACGGGCCCTTACGCTCGATCATTTCCGGAATTCGTGCGTCTACCGGCCATAACTCTTCACGCGTTCCCCCCGGCGGCCGCGGGGCGACGATCGAAGTTTCCAGTTAAAGTTTCATTCGGAAACGTCCCACCGTCGATTCGATAGCGATAGCAGTCGCGTCAATCATTTAAACATACCCATACACAACAGACATACACATATTTTGTATGTGTGTATGGATCAAATGGACCACGGTTTTTAATTACAAGCGACGTATTTACTTATTTATTTGATCCTGTAGCGCCGTCGTAGGGTTTATAGTGAGTAAATAAGTTATGCGGATGAGCATTTTTCGTCATCGAGTATCTCCGTCGGCGCACGCGGCCGGCGCCGCCGCCGCCGGTGCCGCGGCGCAGTTCGCCGGGGCGCGGTCGGTCCCCGCGTGATCGACGGCGGCGCCGGCCGCTCGTTAGTCCCTTTGTGCTTTGGGATACGTACGCACGGCCTTTTGTACGAACACGACTGAGAAAAAACATATCCTACAGTCCTACCGCGTTCGATGCGGGCTCGCGTTCTTCACTTATCTGATTATATACGTTTTCATTACATATATTATACGTTTAGGGATTTGAAACGATTCGAACACGCGCGACCGTGAACCGACCGACACTCGAATATTGTCCGAACGGATTCATAAACTCTATCTCTATACATTATAAACAGGGAGAAAGGAATCATTTGTATCCAATGTAATGTCGATGCAGTCATTAAAAGTTAAAACGAAATTTATTTATCATTGCTTCACAAATACATATATTGTCTGAGCTACGAAATAAACTTTTGATGGGATATGGGTCTTACAAATAAGCAGTTGTTTTTCTTGATTCATATGCAGTAAGGTTCATATGACAAGAAAAGAATAAACTATTCCTATTTAGTTTCTCATGTGTTAGCACGACGACTTGACGTGTAAAGTGCACTCTTCTATAGCCTAGATTTATGAAATGGAAAATTTAAAGTCCAAATTGCTCTTTGGCTCTGTGGCACAGCAAAACATAATACGGGGTTTTCACATGGCCCACAGAAACGTCAACATTGGAATAGTCACATTTACCAAATCAATAGCGAACGAACTCACGGACGGCCCGCAAATTTACCGCTAATATTGACCTCTTAAAATGCTGTCCGATATTCGGTGACGTCGGTAGAGATGTCAGGGATGAGATGTGTCTTACGCTTTCTCTTAACATGTAGCTTCTTCTGGACCTATTCTTATTTCGATCTATCACTTCTTTGGCCAAAATACGAAACTGTTTCGTATTTTTATGTATGTAAAATGCAGATATGATGAATATGTAATGAAGACCACAAATCTAATGTAACAAATAGACGAACAACTGTGTCGTCTTTCGAATCCATAATATTGAACAGGATTCAATACTTGAAAATAAATATATTTTTTAAATATTGTCTATGTTGTAGAAAATGTTGTCGTGGTTGTAATTGAAAAGTGTTGTCCGTATGTGGTTACGTTTTTTTTTCGTTCGTAAATACTGTCAGACTCTTCCCGCCTGCCGCTGTTCCTGTGGCCGTTACGTGGCGACATGACGCACCGCGCGCCTATGCGCAAATATTAGTACCACCATATTGTAGTCCGTTCGATGATCTCATTGCGTGAGCACACGACGTCCTTTAATTCTCAGAATTAACTTTTACGTAACAATAATATTTATATGAGAAGCTCGCATTCTGCAAGAATTATCACGTCAGAGTCTGTCTCACGTGAGAAGTGTTCACAGTTGTCTACTTTTTATCTAAGAGGTGTTATTTGGATGACTTTGTAGGCAAATTTTATAGGTCCGATGGTCCAGTGTGAACCGCATTCAAGAACAACATAACCCTATCATATTGTCAATCAATAATATGATAGGGTTATGTTGTTTTTGAATGATCAACCTAATTTGCAAGCCGGTTATCATCTGCGAATTCTAACGTAAGCCTCGTGCCATGTCATCTCTCTCAAAACGTATAATAAATTTGTATTATGGACGTATAAAAAATAGAAAACGTTATACAAAGTTTGTAAAGGGTACTCAAGTATCTGACGATCGCATACTGTTATACAAATGAATTTAGTATAACTTACTTAGGATTATTTATCATAGAACTCTGAGTTAGAGTCTACTTTAACAGCTATTTTTAACCTGTTAGAAACGATTTAGGGCATTTACGTAGTCGAGTTTCGTGGAAAATTATCATTGAATTCGTATGTTGTTCATATAGTGTAAAATGTAGTTAGTCTGATATCGGCAGGAAAGTGCCAGTACGTTGATGTTATAGATATGCGATTTACGTATATGATTTTAATGATAAAAAAATCTTTTATTTTTTGTAAAACAAATGCGATTATTCTATTTTATTAATATTATAATTTTAGAAATATAATTTCTGTGGAATATCGTGTAGATTATTCTAAATTTTAATACAAAAAAATTGCGAGATTGTTGACGATTTTAGTGATTTTTCGATGTATTCTCTAAATCAATACAAATCAGTAATAGTTATTGTAAATAATTTTCAACTTATTTTGTGAGTATAAAAGTAAGTATAGTGTTATAAACACAATATCGAATATTTAGGAATACAACATTGTTACAGTTGCAAAAGTTTGTAATGTTCGTAAACCGACTCTTGTCAAATGTGATACGGCGATGCCGTAGTTCAAGGTCGAGTTCGACATAAACGATGATTACAAATTAAGTGTTTGGTCAAGGATGTTGACGTGGCTGTCGTCATTTATTGTGTAGTTTTATTATATTAAAGTGAAGTAACTTTTGCGATAACATTTGCTTATACCCATTATGATTCTGATAACCGTCATTTCCTATAAGAGGATGCTTTTGTGACTCCGTTCTTATTGCAGTGGTCAAATAGGAATGTGTTTATAAAGAGAACTTTTATTTTTCTACTAAAACTATAAAAAAAATATTCAGTAATAAAATACAGTTTCCAGAAAACGTAAAACTTATCTATACATATAAAACTTTTAACCTTTCTCTTTCTGTCTATCCGTTCATGGTTTTTTCAGAAGAGAACCACTTACAGATTTACATAGTTTTTTTTTAATCAAAGCTATGTTATCTGGCCAAGTTATAGGATATATTTTGTTATATAAAATAATGTATGAAATATGCAGTGATGATAATGGTGAAATAAGTAGGAAAAAACGTCTTTGGGGCACTTAAATGGATCACGCTGAGTAAATCATGAGAGATATATCAAATTAATAGTTTTAGTTCTTAAAAACACTTACAAAATAGGCCGTAATAACATATTACACGTATCTTCTAAGCATCATCATATATTTTTGTCTTTAAATTAATTTCTAGCTGTTGACGATGGGCGGCCGACTAGTGCTGTTAAGAAGACTAGGAATATTGTAAATAAATAGGCCTTGAAATAAATAAAACATGTTTTCAAGTTAGAATACAAAAAAAAAAATAATTCACCGGATCCCTAAAATATCTAAATGTAAGCTTAAATTAAATAACAAGTCTTTCTTATTTATCTCACAATTAACATACTCACCTAAGTAAATTTCTACATTATTTATTAAAAAATCCAAACCATAATTCTTAATCTCACGCGCGTGGAGCGACGGGCACAATATACTTATAATAATTTCATAGTCGTTTTTTTGAAACTTTTTGGGAGGGGAGCTCTGTATCGCCAAAATGCCAAAATCGTGGCACGTGACGAAAATAAGTGCAGTATCTGATTTAGAGCCTTTTCCACGTTCTCCTTTTAACGGGTCTTCGGGTTAAAAGCCATTATAATGATGACATGGATAGCAAATTTTATTTTAATGGTGATTTTTTGTTAAATATTAGTAATTAGTCCTAGAAAATCGTGTCACATACTGTTTTTTTATTTCTTGCATACCGGCCGTGGCAATACGTGACAAATGATAATTTTGTATATTATAAATGAATGTTGTTTATTATAATTAACGCGGTGATCATCTGTACCCATCATAATCGGAAAGGTGTAGGGTTTAAATAAACCGCATCAGGAGTAGTGTTCCGCGGCGGCACTTCAAACCGACCTTTTTTCCCCGATGTGACAGGTAACAAAATCCTTTTAATTAAAGCGACCGGCCGAGCCTTTGCCGGCGTCGTGTTCGGGCGGACGTCGCCCACGCCGCGCCCCGCTACCCGCCCCCTCCCGGTCGCACTCTTCTCAGGAAAATAATAACATAGGAATTATATTAAATTACAGTCTATTCGGTGTCGTAATACCTTAGCTTCTACACCTCTATTAGGACGGTGAATTGAATTATTTCTAGAAATGTGTAGGTTAACGTATCGCTCTACACGCAATTCCAAAGTTTGTAATGTAGTATTTACATGTTGCGATTCAAAAGTGTTAATTTAGACTCTGTATGTTGTACTTCAAAAACATTTAACGTGGACTATACTTGTTGTAATCCAAATTTTTTTAATGTGGACCGTCGTCCTTCATGTTATCTTTTAAAAGTATACACGTCACGTTTTGTATACATCACAAAGCATCTAGGCTCTGTAGATCGAAAGTATTTAATGTTATATTTAATTGTACTTAAGTATTTAATTGTACAAGCCGAGTTTCTATCAGGTGAGTCACAAAGCAAATCAAGACGAGTGTCGTGTTATGTATCCTTTTTCAGTCGTCATACTGGGTATGTAATATTAAACTTTTCCGCGAGGGCAATTAAAATTGTTTAGCAAAAAATCAGCCCATCTGGTGTTATATCACCGATTTTGTTATGATGTCACTTTTTGCTCTGCCTGTCAAAATATTTTGTAAAATGTATATAATTATTAAAGGAAGAGATCGTATTGATTTATGGTAAGAGTTATTATGTCGGCTCAGGTCAGCGCCGGACGTTTCCGCCGCCCGGCGCGCCGGCGCGGGCGCTGCGATTCGTGATTCGAAAGTAGTCGAATCGCTCGATAAAGTTGTTCGATATCGTGTTGTAATTTGTACACCTATATGACTTTTTACTTTCTCATTAAGGTTGTTTTGTAGTCTGAAGCGGGGACGTGTTTTCATCTGTTAGCCATTTTTTTGTATATTTAAAAATTATTTTTAAAAATCGCCCGAAGCGCTTACAAAAACAAAGTCGTGATTTTTGACTACTTTTTGGACTTGATTATTAATATTTTATAATAGCGGGTAGAAATGCAACTCTGATATATGACAGCAATCAAAACTTTATTTTTACTTTTGACGTGACAACGTCTTAAATTAGGTTGCGGCTGGGAGTCACTTTGAAAAGTGTAACGCTCGGTAACGTAACGATGAGTCACCGAACGAGAGAGGCCCGCCGAATGCCTTGCGTCTCTCTCCCACTCAACTATGATCGGTCTGCCGCGCGCGCAGCACTAGAGAATTAGTGCATAGCTTGCAAATGTATTGCAAGTTATTGTATGTATATTTGTATATAAATACGTATGTATGTGTAAAGGTAAAATAAAATTTTGTTAATATGAAATTCAGTGCGAGATTCTTTGTATAAATTAATGTTTTAAATATAATTCTTTGTATAAATAAATGTTTTAAATTGTTACTATTATTTCATCCTTCTTCCTACTATACGAATGAATATTCACATTAAAATGATTTTACCATTCAAAGTCGTTGTCACGTAAAACTTTCGCCCGTATACCGACTTTACAGGCAACCAAATTTTTTATTGAATCTTAAACACTGGCATCTTCAGAGCTTATTTGATTTTAGCATCACACATAATCAAAGAAATAACCATTCTTATGTTAAAAGAACGAAAATTAGAAGCATCACTACGACTTTGTTATTGGATACACGTAATTTGTCTGGGGGACGGCATTAGAGAAAGGATTTAAGAGTCCTTCTCATCGTTTTCTTACATTGGAAGTTACGTTGAAAGCTTGTTACTCAAAATGGATTGAAATGTAAAATAATAATGGTGATCCAGAAAATGAGTCGTGGACGTCCAGATCACTGTGGACACCCGATAAGATGAGACAATTGGAACAGAGACAGTGTGCGTGTTTTACTGTTAGGATTTGCGCACATTTCAAAATCTATTTTCGCTTTTTACCATTTTCATTATCAATTTCAAACGTAGATCCAAGATTTCAAATCACCTTTAATGTATTAAAACAGAGAATCTGTAAAGTGTTGTTCCATTTCAGGCCCCCTGTATAGTTCGAACGTGCGATTTCGGACCGGCCGTTAATATTAACACCACGATAATATTTATTTACGTCTCCGTATTTATAATTTTGACAAGCCGTTCTTATCCGGCAAGTCGAGGCACTAAATTATTAAAAAAAAGAAAGTATCAGACAGACCTAACGATTTGTGAGAAGAAAATTTGGAATACAACTGTAAGTGCTGCAACCGGTTTGTTCAAATTTGACTGCGACGCTTGCGTGTGCTAGATATTACGTCATACTAATAAAAAAAAATCTTAAAGCGTCCATTTCCCGTCCATACTTCTTAAAATTTTTAGAACGAATCCGCGGTTGCTGTTCACGATTGTCGTTTACAATACTCTTTCATGTAGGTCATGACTCGATGATTATGCTACATTTGCACATTCACATAGATGTCATTGGTACTGTATTTTTATAAATTTAATATACAAGAATGTTTGTTCCAAGGGTTTAATGAAACGTCGTATGCTCCATTTTTTTAAATTGTTATAAATATATATTTTTTGACTAGTCGGTATCACCGCAGACTTTAAATTTTTTGGCGTTCGGTGTTGCTAGTTTTTTGTGCTTTTTCCCTGAAGCGATGTAACACCGAGCTCTCGTATGCGAGGAGACAGAATGAAATGTTCGCGCATCCCGAAATACCCGAAGGCGCTGGATTCCGCGACGTCGCGCCGCCCGCCGCCCGCGCCCGGCGCCCGCGCCGGTCGACGACCGCTCAATCAAAATACTCGTTGTCCGCTCTCCCCTTATCACTGTACACATGAGTGTGCTTGCCGACGTTTCCACTACTCAGGGTCTTACCCGCGAGCGGCGGCGTACGGCTGGTAAATCTGAACTCACCACCCGACTGCTCAGTATTACACTTTTTTTTTCTGCCATTTTATTTAGGTTCCGTAGTGTGCAGAAGAAAGATTGAAATTTACCGCATGTTTAACTCTTTTGATAGAATAGAAAGGCGGTTATTTTTTATTCGATTTTTATACTACGCTGTGTCCCGCATACGAAAATGTGTAGTGTGGCGCAATTGCAGAGTTGTTTTAAATTAGTGCGGCAGGGAACAATCGTTCGTTTATCAGCGACAGCGGCTATCACTTGCAACTCAAATTCAGTTACATCGATTTCATAATTTAATGCGCTTTAATGATTTATCGATGTGATAAATCATTAAAATAGATTTGTTCGTTCGTTAGAAACCCTTGGCGAAAAAATTGAAAAAACTGATTTCCTCTCACTTTTTACCTCATTTCTCATGTATTATCATTTGACTGTATAATTGTATAAAACTTGTACTGCATCTTTGCGTTAGGAACTTTTCGATCTCAACAAAAATAATTTTATTCCGTTCATTACTTTAAAAAGTAACGTCACGAAAGATGCTATTAACTGTGATTGAATTTCGTTAATGTGGAACCAGGTTAATTCTTTCGAAAAAAATTATACTTAAGTTATCTAATTTTTATACGCAGAGTCCGAAATTAAAGAAAAGTGGCTGTGAAGTTGAGAAATTCAAAGTACTAAGCTTTACTGAACACTTTCGACGCGTGTGAGCAAGTTTTTTTTCAGAGATTATTTACGTCATAGCGCCAACACATATTATCAATCCAATTATTACGAGTGACACATCGCCGAATAGTTTATTTGGTCGATGTAGAATATAGTGTATTTTGTTTTTGTTCGGATTTTATATGGGTTCTATTTCCTAATGAAATTATAAATAATCTTAATATACTACAAAGTAATATTGTATAATACATTACAAGGTTGTAGTATAATTCTAAGTTACGAATAATTCTTCTTAGCTTGTCCATTATGGACAGAAAGTACCGAGATGCATTTTTCTAACTATTTATGTAATTTCTGTTCCGAGTAAAATCACCTGCACGTGTTTTTCCTCAAAGCCTCTTCACAAACGATCACATTGTGATGCGATCCACGTTATTTTTATTCGACTTCTAATTCAAAAAAGAAAAGGTTGTACATGTGTCGCGTGCGTTTTTTATTATGTGTATTCGCTGATTCCTCGAAAACGTTTGTAATAATATGTTTGAGTAATATGTTTGAGTCCTCTAGATTGTGCTTTATTGAGACAGTTCTCGAGGTCGTTACGTATATTTTTGTACGACGAGACACATATCATTGTTGAGAAAATCGGAGGAAACCGTGTTTATAAGGCTATCATCGATGTTTGTTTTCCAAGGATTTTGTGATATATGTATTGCGTTATATTTATAGAGATTTGCACATAATTACGTATTTATCTTTATAAAAATAGATTCAGTGGTTCCTGGTTATACGGTAATGAAACTCACTTTCTGACAAAAACAATCGGAAAGGTCTTTGAAACATCGATGCTTGGAAATCGGCCGATCTAATGGGCGGCCTGGCGGAACTTCGGCTCCTAGAACGGTTATCCTTACCCGACGAAAACGTACAAACCCTAAAGTGATTACTAACACCACCGGAAAATTCGGGATCGGAACTGGGTTTCCCCTTTTTCCACACAAAAGTAAAGTAAACTCCTAGTCGGTTATGATTGTATTATACCACAAGCAAAAAATAGATTAATTACAAATTTTGAATTAAGTATAACTGAATCGCCAGTGATTGGGTATCATTAAAATGTTAAATAAGAGAACTTTAAAAGAAATGAAGATGAAGACCAACTTTATAGGAGCTATTAATTTTATTTATATGATTTATTTTAATGATTTTAAAATAATTAAAAGAATAGTACTCGTATCTCACGTCTGCATATTTTTAATATTGAATCGAACTACTGAATCAATGCTAAGTATTACATCATTAATAAGAAACTCCTTGAGTAAATTAGACTATTAACATTTCGCTTTGGCTTCATTTGCATATTTGTATTATTACAGATTCTAAAAGAATATTTCATTCATAGAAAGCGACACAATCTGCAATTAACATAAAGTTTGTTTTGATATTAGCATTCAACCTACTTTCGTCCAAATTGGAAGTGTGACCGGTAACGAAATGGAAATTGCAAATAAGACGAGGAGAAGAACCGAGAATAGAATCGACAGGGTCCGAAATCGCGAACCGGACCTAGATCGTAATCGACCGCGGGACGAAAAGTAGAATAAGAAGAGATCAGAATCGAGAGCCGGCCCGGGATCGAAAGTGTGTTCAGAATTGGAACGTACTTAAATCGAGATCCGTGCAAATTGGCATCGAGAACAGGACCGGGATCGGAATTAAGAACGGGATAGCGATCAGAATCACGATTAATTATCGTAATCTAATGATATGCAAAATGAAGGGGATTTACCGTCTACACGGGTAACAGTTTTATCGTTTAATCGTCTAACAGTTTTGATTCGGTACAAAGTTATTTACATTCTTAGATACACTAACATTTCTCACACTGAAGAAATTTGGCAATTTCTGACGAATTTATTAATATTCATAGGCATTTTTTTAAACAATACACATTTATTATAATATATAATTAATTTATTAAATAATATATAATAAAATTCGTTTTAATTTAAAACATTAAATGAATATTATTATGGAGATTTTAGAATATAAACATTTGACAAGGTTCGACTAACTATTCCAGCATGTAATTACAATATATGTATAATATATGCCGAGCTATAAGGACTAAAAAGTCGCCTCCGGCTCCGCCTAGCCCGAGTCCGTCCCCGACCGGCTCGGTATCGTCCGATCGTTTAAAAATGTTCATAAACTTGACGTCGGGCGTCACTTTTCGCCGCGGCGCCATGATTTAGTGCGCTCGCCGACGCCGGCCGCGAGGAGTCCCGCGGCGGCCCCGCCGGCGCGCGCGCGGCTCCTGGCCTTCGCGGACGTATACTTGCGCGTGGAATGAAAATATTAAATTTATTCAATCTACTCTATATAATGTTAGCAATCAAGGACTTTACGTGGTGTCATTACTCCATCGATTTGATGAAATTTTATATAGGCTTTACTTGAGGTTCATGGGGCGCAGGGTTTTTTTATTCCATGGTTGGGTTAGGGGACAGAATCGTAGTATCGAAAATACTATTTGATATATTCGGTTGGGGAAATTTTCTTTTTGTATTTCATTAGTAAAAACTTACAGTAAAATCTCTTTGGTTATACTGTTTGTATTTGGCTAGTTTTGATAACATCAAATAGATGAGATTATAGAAACGAAAAATAAGAAGTAAAAACGCTGTCCCGCCATTTTACTATTGTTTTCTGTCTACTAAAATGAGTGAATCTAACGTAGAAATTTGATATATTTTGAAGTTTTATTAGAAAAAAGAAAAAATGTGACACAAGCCGCAAAAAAAAATGTGACGTTTATGGAACTAATGAACTATCGGTAAGAGACGCACAAAACTGGTTGAAGCGTTTTCAGTCCGGTAATTTTGATGTCAAAGGTGAACCTCGCTCTGGTCGGCCTATTACGAATAAAGTCGATGCTATTTTGGGAAAAGTAGAGCAAGATCGGCGTATCAGTTCTTACGACATAATTGAAGAGCTGGGGATTGACTAAAAAACAGTTTTGCCCCACTAAGAAAGGCTTGATACTTGAGTCCCACATGAGCTTACCGAAAGACATCTAAAGAGTCGTGGAATCATTTGCGATTCTATATTGGAACGTCATGAAACCGAACAGTTTTTGAAAATATTGATCACTGGCAATGAAAAATGGATTACCTAACACAAGAACTAACGAAAAATATCGTGGTCAAAAGGCAAACAAGCTGCACAGGCTATAGCGAAACCCTGATTAACTCACAATAAGTTGATGCTGGTTAGTGGGATTGGAAGGGCATTATTCATTATGAGCTTTTACAACCGAGCAAAACCATCAATTTAGATCTCTACTGCCAACAGTTGATGAGACTCAGCGAGAAGTAGAGAAAAAGGTCGGGATTGATCAGCAGAAAGGATGATGTGTTTTCCACCATGACAACCAGACCACATACATGTTTAGCTACTGACCAACTATTGAGAGAGTTTAGTTGAAAAGTTTTAGCACCTTCAGATTTTCAAATGTTTCAGATGTCTTTTCAGAGTTTTTGGGGACTCTCAAAACTACTTGTCGCCGTTTTTTGATCGGAAGTCCCAATATTTCTATAACAATGAGATTATGTCACCACCTACAAAATGGTAACAAGTTGTTGAACAAATTGGTATATATAGATATATATTATAATTAAATGTAAATAAATTATGATGAAAAATTATCTTGAATCTGTATATAAAATACTAAAAAAAATTTCCCCGATTTTATATAATGTTTGTCATTGTAGACGTAAATTATTAAAATTATAAATAAGAATATCCATTAGATACATCTCCAGCGTTTTTTTACTATGTATATGAACATGGACATTGGACATTTTCGAATGAAATGGCACGAGCAGAATACAATTTGTTTTATGGCAGCAAGAAATCTATTCTGGTTTTCGTTCAGTCCATATTTTATGTTTTTACATTTTATAGTTGTAGTTTTTTTTTTTTTGATAAATAGCTTTCACGATTATTTAACGGTACAAGAATTTACCTTTCCTATTATGCTAAACATATCTCGTATAATCAAAAATAAAAAACAAGTCATATTGGTGGGGAACTCAGAAAGTACAGTACAGATAGTACAAAGAAATGTACTACAGACTACATTTTTTTTTGTATTGTGTCTTTTCAAAGAACTCTTCATCGTCGGTTTCATAAGTCTAAACCGGTTTTCAAAACATTTTCCAATCCGCATCAGACGCGTTCCAGTAATTTAGTGTAGCCAGTATGACGTCTTCCTGTCATAAAGCATTTTTCCTCGAGTTGACCAACAAAACAGAAGTCATACGATGCCAAAACGGATTATAAGGTGGGTGACGTATAAGGCTGATCGGTGTCGTGTTCAGAAAGTCCCCTTTTGATCGCCAGGCGCGCGGACACCTACTCGTGATGGTGTGCTGTGAAAGCACTAGCCCACGGAGGCCGGTGTTTGGTCACTTCCTGCCCTTGATTCATTTTGAAACAACCATACGGTCGGCTGATGCTTGTTATTTTATTATACTGATACGTCCAGAATTCAACGTCTGATATCATAAACGCACCGAGTCGAACTTATACTTTAAATTTTGCTATCTTCTCTCGGCACCATTCCGCCTTAAGCTGTTTCTGAGTCGGCATTATATTCGACAGTTCCCGAAAATACCCTTCTCGGATTTCATATACAGCTCCCGACCCAATCTGCAGTATACGCTGAATCTCTTCGTATGTAATTCGCCTATTCTCTTAAATAAAATTTTTCGCTGCCAGCGCTTATTTCTTCGGTAACAGTCGTCAAAAGACGCCCACTTCTCTTAATAAAACTTTTTCTAAGTCATTGTCGCAATTGCTAAGCCAAGTAAGTTTTAAATATAAAAGGTGATTAATAAGGTAAAAAATGTTGACGTCTTAAAAAGTCAATTAACAAAGAAGTCGCTATATAGATAGTTACTTACCTATAAATATGTATTTTTGCATTGAAGTCGAAGTTACCTAATATGGGAGTAGGTAGCACGAGCGAACTTTGGCCATTATATATTCAGTGTTAAAGAAAATGGAGCCACACGAAGCGAGCAACGGCGTCTATGTGCATGTAATATTTAGTTTTTGCTGTAGACTACATTCGTTTAAAATTAAATTTCATATAGTAAACATTATCGACTAAATTGATAAAAAACTGTTGTTTCGTTCGTGTTACGTAAGTGCTAAGCAGTCTATATCCATCATTAAAATAAATTCTAAGGGTCTTTTTAAATTGACATTTCAATAAAACAAAGAAGTATTATGTTCATACAACTTTATTTATTTATGCGCTTACGGGTTCCTTTAGTCTGTTCGTAAAATTACTATCACGACAAATAGATGCTTATTTATTTACAGGCTTCATTTGTTTAAAAGTAGCTCTTTTATCATTTTTTGAGCATCTGAGTTGTTTACGTCATAAGATACTGCTCTTTTTGTGAGTTCGTCAGACACTAACTATAAAGGTGATGCATTCATTGATTCTCCTTTAGTTGCAAGTTACAAATAAGTTCTTTCCACAAGATTACGTTGATTTTGTGTTTACTTTCGATTTAACGCTTGTTGTCCTTAAGAGCCGGCCATCTGTTACGCAAAACGCTAACTGGCGATCGGGTCCGCGTCGCCCGCCGACAACCGTGTATGGAATAGGTAGATACATGCCGCTTTTTGTTGACGAAGGATTTGGGCATATTATAAGATCTTGTATGTTGTGTAACGCGTAGTATACTCATTAAAATCCGATCAAGTCCATTTTGGATGCCGGATCGCACGCATTAAGTAAATGTTTTCTACATAAATATATTTTACTGCCGGGAATTGCTATCGTGCGTCACGGCGCCGCTTTCGGCGACGACGTCGCCAACATGGAAGTACTGTTGTTCGGGTTAGAAACTACTTCTTAAAAGTTTGACTGTTTCTCTACAAATATATATCTTCAGTTCTCCTCATAGTCAAAGTAATCGATTTTTTTAATAGGTAAGTATAATTAATCAAACTTCTTTATAACTGATAAATGTTGTCTGTCCCTCAATTTTCAGTCCTGGTTACAGGTCCCATATGCATTACTAATTATTATTGTAAAAAGTCCATGTAAGCTTTTTTTTTGTAATTGTAGTAGTAGTTTCAGAAATAAAACATGTAGTCATTATTTTTGTACAAATTTCAATGTGTAATTCTTACAACAATTTTTATTGCAGATATGAAAAAGACGTTCTAATACTCCCTAGAAATGGTTCTTGCAAATTAATTTCTCATCCAGTAATATATAAAATTAAAACTTTTGATATGATTATAGACATTAGTATATATCGAAGTTTTACGTATTGTGAAAGATGCAGGTTGATATCATATTAAGTTATAGAATTTAATGTGATGCGCACTCGATGTTTGAAATTAAATCATAAAAGACACTATAAAAGTTTAATTTTGACGTTTTAGTTATGAATGGCAAGTAATGGACAACATTCTAATTAAAATCGACCATACTTTAAAAACAAAAAATCAAGATCGAATCGATAACACGGTCACATATGAGAGCGTCCAAAGTACGTTTATTATAAAATACAACGTCGCTTCATTATAATATCCAGACACGGCTTTAGGTAGGTACCATACCTTACCTGTACACGGTCTTCTCGTTTAGGTGTGAAAGGGTGCGCGGGCGCGGCCAATAAAAAGAGCGAAGGCGCCGGCGGCCGCGCTCGGACGGCCGCTTTTTTTTATTTTGATTCCCGCACGGCCTATTAAAATAATCTGATTTCCAGCGCCTCGCCTCTCGTCGTAAACGTTAAACGATGATAAACGCCTCGGATTCCAAAATATTACTGTAACAAAATGTTATCCCCGAGGTGTGACGTTGTAAATAATCGTGGCCGCCTCGTACCGACGGGCCGGTGTCGCCTTGGAATTATTTATTTGCGGAAATTTTTAGTTAATGAGAAAAATAGAGTAACGATATCTTTTTCTTTATTCACAATATATAATATAATGATAATAAAAAGGGACGTATTGCATTTTAGCCTTGTAAAACGACATAAATACTAGTACAGTGAAATTTTTATTATAGCGCTTGTTGTCCCACAAAAATGCATCTTCGTTGTGTTGTATGCGAAAATAACTAATACGACAGTCTTAATATGGCTAAAGGCGCAGGTAAAATACACCACACTTTTTCTCATCACGTGCACTGCATACGTCAACCCTCCACAATATACCCATGTAATTTGTAGTCTTACGTGGGTTGTGAGAAAAATGTTAGTTAATTTGTTTTTTGTTGTAAATAAAGCGATATGGTCTGTAAAGAGAGCGATTTCACACAGAAGTCCAAATTGGGGCTTTGAAAACTATTCAAACGCATTAGGAAACAGCTCTCGTCCGCTTTATACTGTAGTTATTGCCATATTACTTACCCATTTATGAACTTGTACTTCATTTTAAAGAGCAGTGGAAAGGAATATTTTTTAGTGTATCGCATTTTACACTGGAACAATGCGAGCACCGTATGGTATGAAGCAATGCTCTCGAGCACGGCCGCCGCCGGTCTTTTCAATAAAATTCTTCTAAAACGTCGGGAAATCAATAGTCGGTTACTTGAATTTTGGAAGTCTATCGGCGGATTGCATCGAAAATAGAGACGTAATTCGTAAAAGTCATCTGTAAGATTTGACAGATAATCTATGGACAATCTGTCAAATCTTACAGATGACTTTTATGAATTACATGTTTACTTTTGTTGAAACATGCCGTAAATGTACACAATACAGTGTTAATTTTTCAAATTACCGCGTAGAACTGGTGATCTCGTTTATTTCTGTATTTTATCTTGTGTCAGCCTGAGTAGGGACGGTCTAGAGTGACGTAAGGCAATATGTCTGTAATTTCTTTAGATGGCTTAAAATAGTCAATTGTAATATGAATTTTTGCATGAAGCGTTTCAGAGAAAAATGAATAACTCGTTTGTTTGTCTAGATGTTCTATAATAAACGAATCGTCAATATACTAAAAAATAATTAAAAAATTCATTCTACTTACAAGTATGAGTGTGAATACTAAACTTCGTCTACCATTATGAATTGATGTTGCGACAATATTTATAATTTCAATTAATGCGGAATATTTGTGAATCTGAACTGTGAAATATTTTTATAAAGAACTTCTTAAAAATTAAATCAAAATATTTAAAAAATCCCAACGCAAAAAGCGAACATTTAAAATCAAAAATACCTTATGTTGATCTATGAGATTCGATTGAATAACACCTATAAGTGTATATATATATATATTATAGAAATTGATTGATTGTACGATAACGTTTCCTCGTTGAAATGGCGCTATAATGTCGCGGCGGGGTACCGCTAAGTTTAAAGCAATAACTAAATAGCTAATGCTAAGCTTTATATCAGAAAAGGTTTTTATATTATATTTGCGCCGATCCATGGAAGCCTTTGCTTTTAGTTTTGATAACAGTTTTTTTGTATATAGAGTTTAGATTCCTAGTTCATTTAGATTCGCATCCTATTTCGCACAAAAATTTCTGTATAAATATATCATTTATGGTATTCAAGTGTAAACTAAAGTATCTAATGTTTCTGCAGTCACAGAAATATGCTGTCCGAGTCGATTATCTGCAAAATTTGTTATCTTCACAAAAAAAAATATATATAAATAAAACGGTCTCACTAAATATAGCCACGTTCAGTGAGGATCGCAGATCATAGAGAATATGCCGCTCTAATCGTTTTTTATAATCATAATAAATAATGAGATGGAAACCACGTCGTGAAAGTTCCATGTTTGTAAACGCTGACCGGTTGAACGCTCGGACGTCCAACTTCTAATGTTTAAAATACGATCGACTTACAATATGATAATCACTCGTTAATGTCTAAAAAGTGTTTACTTGATCATTTAAATTTGAATTGTTATGTTCTGGTTTCTGAATGTTTACAAAGCTTATATTGAAGGTCTTGTTGGTATGTTTTTATTGTTTTTCGCACTCCAGGGCGAGTGGTTGTTAAGAGACACAAGTCAAATACCATCTAGGTATCTGTTAATGTAAATGGAGATAGCACCACTCCGTTATTAATAAGTTCATCGTGAACCTTAAGGGCTTATTCTTTATTGAAACCATTCCAATTAAGATGATCGATTTATCGCTCACGGCGTTATATTTTCGCATTTTATGAACAAACGGGTTATATGCATTTTTTAGAATAGATAGATAATGTACCTAAGGAGTCGATGGTTTCAAAGGCCGAGATTTATCACACGGCCGCGTTCGACGCCGGCGTCGTTTCGCTGTCGTCCCACGGCCGGCCGGAGCGGAAGTGGCGGCCCGGCGCTAACCGAGACACTGATAAAGTTTTTGTTAGATCGAGGCTGGTCAGAGGCCCGGCGCGCTGGCCGATCGCCTCTGTGGGAAACGCCTTGCGAAATTCAGGGAGTGTGTATGCATTTATACAGATGCTGATTTTAATCTCCATTTAACTCATACACGCGATACTCTTTGTATCATGAATGACATAAATAATTTTCTAAATATTCGGAAAGTATTCAATAAATAAAGAGTTGTAGCTTTTGCGATGAAAACTCTCGTCCTTTCGTGGCTATGTCATAAAATTACAGCCGGCATGTTCTACGGCCCCAAGCCATGAAAAACAAAGGTCAATGCAAATTATATATGAGCAGACTTACATTTGTAGCTTTTGAGCTTTTAATACTGATTACCAAATAAAAGTACACGGTCCGATTTCGCATTCGGACGTAAATAAATTATTTCAATGCAGATCTTTTTTTGCATACCGTATATTTGTTTAACTGTGTTTCGAACACCAGGCGGAAATATCTTTCAATTCTATATAATATAATACAGTTAAAGCCCTTAGACCTAAGAATTACTGTTGTAAAGGAAAAAAATTTTTAATTCAAATACTTAAAAATTTGCTTATGTTATATATTTAACATGCTTTTGTTGTAACATATATTTTGTAGATTTAACATATGAAATGCGCATACAGTTTTACGAACGACGTTTTTATGTGGTATAATAAAATATAAATTATTTAATATATTGTAAATTGTTACTGAACCGTAATACGAGCAAAACCATAGGGCCTCCATATTAAGTATATACGTATTCAATTGTACGCTCGAGACTTTTCATATGAAATTCTTTAATCTTCCGTGTAACTTTAGGGCTACAGTCTAGATGTACATGAAATAACTTCTAACTACTACCGCTACTGACGTGATATGTGAACAGAAAGGAATTAAAAAAAAATCTGTTCTACATTCAGGTTGTTGACTGCAAATTATAACTGACCGTTATAAGAGTTGTTTTTGACGTATACATAGATTGCTTTATAGGCTCAATAAACATTTGTTTTAAATTAACGAGGACATAAGTATAAATTGCTGACATATCACGAGTACAAAGTACAGCTCAGCATAAAAGATTGTTCGCTTCAATGGTAAATCATTATCAAGTAGAAGTGACCATTTCATAAAAATAATATAAGATAATGGTATAGAAAACGAAATATGACGGTAATAGCCCCGTTTCTGTGCCAATCCTTTTTCGTGAAGGTTATCCGTACGCTCCGTTTTTATTAAATTCTTCATTACTCCAGTGGAAACCATAGATATGTTTGTAGAAATCCTATTATTAGTCATTAGGCAAGCGGATCACATCACCTTGATATCATAGACAACAATCCTGTAGTACTATAGTAATTCGTGAATTTAGTATCTTTTCACATTTTGTCCAATGTGTTGGAAACATTAATATTATTTGGCGAGCGGACTGTAATTAGGCGTTGTAAGAATGAAAACTATCTCGTGATATGGTATAACAAGTTTACTGCAGAAACGTTACGTTACGGTCGGCAGTCGACAATAAAGTGCATTTAAAACTAGGCCATTGACAAGCGAGAGCCGAAAGTACATAGACAAATTCATAGATTGTGACTATAGACATTCGTATGCACTTAATGTTTCCAATACAATGGCTTAAGCGCGTGTGTAAATAACGTAAGCTCGTCACTATTCGGTATTGTTTACAATATGGGGTCGTCCAGGATGTTACTTTCGTAATATGTGGCCAGGATGGTATGGTACACGTCCATGTTTCCCAATTGCTCTTGATCTCAACGTGCCAGGTTACAGGTCTTGCCGTTTACAAATTTTAAAAGGTATTTACAACGGTAGTTGTTATATGCCTTCATGGTGTGAATTATTTCAGCATTTTCTTATTTCGATTAAAAAAATTAAGATAGAAAAAGTCATCGGTGTAAGTAAATACTTGAGCTCGACTCCCACGTCCTAATTAATTAATGGTTGTGATTACTTTTCATCGCTTTTACTAATAGCAACAAAGTAACATGTAATAATAATAAATTATTAAGTTTCTTATATACATATTATATGTACTTTCATTGTTAAGTATACTAAATTAAATTAGTTTTTATCTGTATTAAAGTAAATGATTACTAAGTAACTAAAAGCTTTCGGCCATAAAATAAATATTGGTATTTTAAAGAGAGTCGTATTTTGTTGGCCGCTGTCCGTGACATTGCCGAATGTGTAAACACCGTGAGAATGTTGATCCAACGTGCGGCCTGTTTACATCCGTGCGATGCTACAGCGAGCGGACACTGCGGACCACCGCCTTTACAGTTGTTGTGCCAGCTTTTAGCCTCATTCCTCTGAGGCATACTCTTCAAAATCGGTTTTATTTCAGGTTGTGATGTTTGGTTCGTACCTCCGCATTGGCCCAGTGGGTGTCGCAGGCCTCTATCGGTCCGTTGTCACCGACACGACGACGACCGAAATCAACGGTTTAACGAGGTGTTTCGGACACTGAACGACTGGTTTAATTTTACTTACTTTAAAAAACTCATCGGAAATTCAGTCAACAGTCACAATCACTGTTAGACATGCTTGTCAATTGTCACAGATTTGATGTTATTCTGTGAACAAATCACCAATATAACTAGTTGGTAGACTGAGATAAATTCAAATATTAACACTTGCTTAGATGTTCGATATCTGTCAATCCTCTTAAATCAATATTCATTCAATTCCTAGGATGAGGGTTCTTAGTGGAGGAACAGATTCGAGGGTCAGCGGCGGGTTGAATGTTGCTTGTTCCTGCATGTCGCAGGCAAGCGTCTAATAATGAATTTCCGCGAAGTAACTTCATGTACAATGTAATACTTTACGAATTTGTAAAGTACGCTATTTTACAAAGTCTATTAAGATTGATGAAATATTATCAATTATATCTATCGGTTAAATCCCAAAATTTTGCTAATAGATGGCATAATCAACACGCGTGTTAGTTGTGATTATACACATACATGGTCTTCATTTATCGTTATTGTTCTTGTATTACTGGCGGTCCCAAAAAAATTAAATTAATTTAAAAATAAAAAAAAATAAAGTCTTTTGGAATGTGTCTATGTAATAAAACAATTCTAGCACGAAGAAACTAGCAGAAACAGGGACATCGCAAAAGCTATTTTGATTATTATTGCGATGCCCTTGTTGCTGCGAGTTTTTTCGTGTTCATCAAATTAGCAAGTGCAGTGGGAATGAGTCGGCCAATCGCTCGTAGAACTAACAATAGCTAGGAAGAGGGGATACTAGAGTGGCTACCGCGACCGTCTGGACCGACGACCCGACGGGGGGTCGTGGGCCGCCTGTGGCTGCAGGTGGCCGAGGACTATTCTTTGTCGTACTCCGGAGGAAAGCTTACGCCCATTAGTGAACGTTCAGTAGCAGTTTCGAATTCAAATTGTAAAACACTACTGTAGCATTTTATAGTATTGTCTTTTATAGTTTGAATTCAAATTAAAGTCTATTTTTGATTATAAACCAAAAGTATATAGACATTAAAACTAAATGTATAAATTTATAAACGCGCTGTTACTGAACGTAATAATAAATATAGTTTTTTAGGATTACCAAATTTCGAAAACTAGATTCGTTGTGATTACTGTTCGTTTAAGTTTGATAGATAATATTTTGCGTATAAATGCCTCATTAGAAAATAATCTATCTTCTTAATGCAGTGAAACACAAGAGAATATTATTTACTATTAAAATTTATTCCCGATTGTGATTTCTTTGTTTTACTGCCAATGCACTATATTGAATAAGGAAGTTTAACTACAACACGTAGTAGTATGCAATGCTTTAGGTTGAGTCCAGTTCGCTGTTCGAAAGATGGAATCACATTTAGATTTATTACGGAGTTAATGGCCAGCCTTAGAATACAAACGAAAGCCCGACGTGCATGACCAAACACCACCGTACGGTAAACTTGATAGTAAGTGTTAACTGACCACTGGGATAACTATTTCGGCATAGTAACTCGATACAAATGTAGAAACTGCTACCCCTAGCACAATTGCGTTATTTTAATAAAGATATGTGGAATTTTATAGTGTTAGAATTTTTTGAGCTTATTTCGAATTAGATCTAAAAGTGTTCAGTAAAATTATGTAATTATTATTATTATTAAAGCCTTATTTATTCCTTAATAACATGCCATTACAATAAAATATATACGTCCACAATTTCATTTTCAATATTTGATTTTATTAACATTTAATAATTACATTTTTACATTTATTTTATATTATATTTATTAAATGTTATATAAATAAAAGGTAATATTTTATAAAATTCTGTAATGTAAGTATTATTAATTCATTGTGATATAAAGAAATGTGTAAAATATTTTAACATGTCCAATGCTCGAGAGTTTTTCTTTGTAAAAAGAGTACAGTACCAATTGTACGAATCAATCATCAATTTCGCAGAATTTTTTTTGGCTTGGTACTTATCCATACCTTAAGATGGATCATTTACAAAACTCGTTCCGACCACTCACCATTGGGTCTAAAATATCAACGTTTGACTTGTTCATCAACCCAGTTATTTTTTATTTCGTGAACGATCGTGTTCATGTTTTAACGGTCAACGGTGACATTGAAAACATTGTCCTACAAATGTACTGTTAATGAAAAAAAAATTTTGGGGAACATGAAAGCGTTTATTTTAAAATATTTAAAAGTTTTCTTTACTTTCCTAACGTATTTATAGTTGAAATAGAGCGAACTAAAATATTTTTGTAAATAACTAAAGATAATCGACATATGTGCATTTTTAAATCGTCCATTAAGCAGTATTAAGTGGTGCAGACAAACAGTTACATCGTAATTCAAAATCAACCACATTACTTACACCTAAAACTTAGTTTTGCACTATCAACATTACTAAAAATCTGTGAAAGCTTTAATTTCGTTGTTTTTTTACTTAATTAGACGATTTAAGAAATGGATTCAACCCAGCGGATCGATAGAAGAAGCTAAATATAGTTAATATCGAGTGTACAGGTAAGTCTGTACGAACGGTAACCAGTTTTTTGATCGAATGTCTCTTGAGTATAAGTCGAAACGCAGTCGCAGCCCGAGGTGCACCTCGACCTCTGACCTTTCCGCGCATGCGTTTCTATTTTTCTTTCGACGGCAATTAATTCCCGAATTGTCGCCGTTTTGCGTCGCCGTCCTCGAGCCCGCCGCAGTTTTGACTCTCGAATGCTCGCTCACTGCTCTCTCAGATAAAGATTTTTCTGTATCTGTTCAGCTTTCGCAAATATCCGATTATATATATATGTTCCGTTCATAACTGTTTCGAAACATGGCGCGAAAAGCAAACCAAAGCAATCATCACGCTATTCATGTATTAGACTTTGATACCCCTCAAAACAGTTATAGGTTAGCACGTTGATGGCCGGTGTGGACGCAACGCAATATATAGCCGTGCTCCCGACGGCCGTCCCGCGCGGCCAATTAGCGCGGGCGAGACACGTCGCCGAGAGTTAGCTAGAAATCAGGACGCGTGCAGCGGCGCCCCGCCCCGCCTCTTGCTAATTGTGATGTGAGCCGCGAATTCGACGGGCGTGCGCCGCCTCGGACGCGGTGCGGGTGCCGACCGTACCGCCGTCTGAATTGAATAATTGGCTCTGACGGTACTTGTTTATTCTTTTTGAACGTTCGGATCTCCGGAATTCACATGCATAATTATATTTTAATGTGCAACGTATTACAATACTCCGGTATTCATTATAACTGAAAAATGACGAAACTCACAAAAATCGGAATTGTTCAATATTTATTTAAAAAAAAATAATAACTTACAATTTTAAAGTCGTTTATACAAATTTTTGGAAAATGTAAAACTTACATCAATTAATTTCAAAATGGCTGAAATTGCAATCAACAATAAATAAAGAAATCGTTGAATAATGCAAATGCATTTATTTATTAAACAGATGGATGTAAATTACTATTATCGACCTACTGTTTATACCTGCGAACTCAATAGTTACGCCAGGAAAAAATAGACGACCCGAGATCTGTATATATACACATATAATCAAAGTTAATTACATATTAATTACCTGCATATAAGGTGAGTTAATTTAATGTGGAAGCGAATGAAAATGTGATCTGCTTGAATTATAGAACTTTTATATTAATTATACATAAATAAAAATCATTTGCCATATGTATGGAAGAGTATCACTTGAGGACGGCTCGACCGATTTTGTTTATTCCCTTTTTATTGTGTTCCTAATTGTCAGAATGAGGTTTGTATGAAAGAAAATAACCCCTTGTATTTGTCCGCATGTCTGTTTATCGAGGGTGTTTTCGAGACGGCTTAATCGATCACTATGCGACTTTCACTGGAAGTTAGAGGAGCCTACTGGGCCACATTTAGTGTACTTTTAATCGCGATATTTTTAGAGATCCTTGCAAAAAACCATTAAAAATTGGATAATGTATTGTAATTGGATAAAAAGTGGAACTACAATCGAAATCAGGAACGAAATCGGAATTGAGATTAGATCAAGACGAAAATCAAGGACGAGGAGCGGAATCGGAATTGAAAGCAGGGTGGAGAACAGAATTAAGAACGAGGCCAGGATCAGAATGGAAAACGATACCGGAATTGAGAATGGGATTAGGGTCGAAACCGAGTGGGAGATCAGCTGCGGGCATGGCGGTTGCAGCAGTGGGCATAAACTATACGGGCAATTCACCTACAAGAAAGTGGAGAACAACGTCTGCCAGGCCAGCTAGTATAAAATAAGAATAACTTATAATTTGCAGAAGAATAATTTGGTAGTCACACTCTAATTAAGAATGTAAAGACCCTGGACATATTACCAGTGCACAATAAATTCGGGATAGTGACTGCTATTCCACTTGCTCCGTACAAAATAAAGGAGATGTTTGGCCAATTATATTTACCATTGTTTAATCCACATGGAAAGTAGTTAAATAAATTTTAAAGTTATAATTACTCGATAACTAATAAATAATGTGAAATAAGATAAAAAACGTTTTCAAAAACCTATATACATAATTGATTAAAAAGACTCTCAAAATAACTAATTAGTTGTTGTTTTTGGAGTTGATTCCAGTTAAAGCTAGACAAAAGATTATATAATCTGTATATGAATATGAAACGTTAAATATCGAATCAAAAAGAGATCTTTTAAGGAAGACACAAGTATATTTTCTTACTTCATAAAGAACTATTTTTTTTAATCGTTGTAAACAATCATTTGTTTTTAATAAGGTCGTTTTTATTTATTTAGTTTAATTTATTTTTATGCAAGGCACTGCCAATTATTTTTTTTACCTTTATTTTCGCATTAAATGTTAAAAGACCTATTGATAATCCTTTATAATAAGGGACCTTTTGGTGGCTATGTATTTAAAAATAAAATTATTTTAGTTTTTTTTCCAAAAACACTCGACACAAGTATCATACAGTTACTATGAAGCTAAGGATACCAGCACATTCAGGAGCTGCTTGACAGAGAACGGATATGCTGTTATCAGCGATTGTTATAGTCAAGACAAGAGACAAATGTTATCAGAATGTATGTTATAACGACTCGGAACACCAAAAAGTTGTCAACACCTAAGGGTGTCGTTTTTGAAACCATAGACCAAAACGAGCTCATACATTACGTGTGTGTCTTACGCTATTGGCTGCAATATTATAAATATTGTAAATGTAAAGTTCATATTCACTGAGGTGTCCCCAATACAAAGGCGTAACCGACTCCAGCATCTTATTACGGCGTAAAATTATTGTATTGTCATCGCCTATATATGGATATGCAATTACAATTCAATCAACATTAGGACTAGTATTAACAATATTACCAAGGGTTATTAAGTGAATCTAACAAAGGCATAGATAAATAACCATAGATTTTTTTTAACCAAATCGAACCAAATGGCGTCATTGTAAACGTCAGTCCATCAAGTGGCAATTGGAAAACAAAGTCTTAGATCGTTGCATTTATCAGAGTTGAATTCCTAGTAATTTATGTATCTCGGCGCCTGCGTCTGCCCCGAATAGAAAGCCCGCAAAGATAATAAGTAAGCCATATCAATCTCTGCTGATTTCGCCTCGAAACTAAATTATTAATAAGACGAGATGCTCAGAACTGAATACAGTCACTATGATGGATGGTAACAGGCAGCGCACCTATTATGTTAATATTTAGTTTGTTTGCCTGACCGTGTATAACATTAGTATAATCCATCTATGTCATAATGTAATTTTGTAGACGATAAAACACACATGAAAATTTATTCGGTCGTAGAAATTTAGACTTTATTATTTTCCTTTTTGAAACGGTGTTATGAAAAAACTATTTTTGGTGCATACCAAGTACTGAATTAAAATTAAAAACTTGCATTTGAAACAAAGGTGGTTTTCCTAAAAGTGGTAATAGTAGACAATATATTCGTTCTAGACGAAATGTTTTTACAAATGTTTTTAATTAACACAATATTAGTATTCTTCATATCACAAATCTAATAAAAGGTAGCAATTTTTAAAACATAAAAACAGAGAAACATCTCAAAAATGAGTAGACTTTGCATTTAACTAAATGTGTTTATTTTGATATAAAATTATATCTACCTCATTTGTATTTGGATGTATTTCTTAAAGTACTCAAAGAATTTGTCGAACCACAATCAAGTACATAGAGGTGCATGGGTGGTTCACAGAAAAACCCCTCCACATTTTTATTATGATGATTTTTAAAGTTATATGCACAACGTGATAAGAGCATTCGCTCCCATTTACCATCCATTTTTATAGATTTGAGCGTCCAAAAATAAATTGCCCACATTTTATCATTTTTAATTGTACTTGTCTATGATTGGCTCTCAAACCATTATAAACCATTATAGCACGCATCATTCCAGATTCAAACTGAAACACCAGCGCCAATTTAACTATTAGGGCGTTTGTATATGTATTTAGCTTGTGAACAAGTCTTTTGCATATATCATTTTTCTCTACGATACCCAAAGAAGTCTATAAGATAACCAAAACAACTTAAATATATCTCTCCCACGGAGACCTCTAGGCCCATGTATTTATTACATATTTGTATTCTAAGGTATCCCATGCAATTTGTAAAATCTAAAACTTAAAATTCTTAGATTTCCTTATTATTGATGACTTCTAAACTACTTGAAAACGACGTGTGCGCATCATACAGAATTTGAATTAGAAACGATTAATAGCTTCACTAGATCGTGATGCACCGACTTACGCACGAGTCGGATGAATTCGGTCCATTTACCCAGCCAGAGGTAGATTTATTTTATTATTTCATATATTCCCCGCTGTATCCGTTAATGTTATCTGTTTATTTGTTATGCTCAATATTTCCATTACATCGATAAAAATAAACTAAGTCCAATGTCGTAAATTTTTGAAATGAAATTTGGACTGCCCTAACATCAAAATTTAGAAAAAGGGAGATTTTTTTTATTTAATTTAATGTGAAAGTACATATTTCATTAAAATACAATAAGTACAATGAGAAATTACACACAATGAGTCACACAGATATTCATGTGGTATATAAGTAAAAATTAATGTATCCTTAATTAGTAGCTACGAATTTTTTTTCATCTTACAAGAACAAATGATCACTGTATCGTATCGCGATCTCGAATGAGCGTCATTCATTCAAATTAATCGCATAAAGATGTAATTAAATTAATAATGATGTAATCGTATAATTATGTGGATACGATATAATGTTAATTATGTACGTCTGTGTTGAAATATTTGCTTGAACGCGCGTTTGCAAGGTTTCGCGCCGAACCCGTTGCAGCGGGATTATGCTAATGGCAGTGTACGGAACTCGTAGGAATTACGAAACACATTCGCCAGAATTCATATTCATCAGCGACAAACATTTAACTCTTAATAGATACGATGATATACTGTGACGTGCTAGGGCGGATTATGAAATTGCAACAAGAGTTTAGAATTACACCCGACGCTGTAAACGCCGCTGTCTACGACGCCCGTTTTACAGATCGTGTCTTTGCATTCTTTTTTTGTAACCAGTCAGACTCGCCTTTCTATTTGTTTGAGACAAGCCTGTTATATAGAGCTATTAAATTTCTTGTTTCACTTTTCTTCGTTTTGATCTATATATACTGAGTGTGTAATAAATTGGTTTTAAGGTGATCTCCTTTGAATGGTATCACGGCAATATAATATTGCCGTGATGATTTTTGTGTTTGAGGATTTTGCTAGCAAGCATGTGAAAATAAAAAAAATGTCATATTAAAAATGCAAATTGGGTTTTAAGGAAAAGTACGTCAGAAATAATACTTGTTAATTAAATAATAATCTTCGATTTATATTAGTAGTAGACGTATACTCATGGGTCTTCCTACATTTTTCATAATAATTTTGGCACTTTATTTTCATTAACATATGGTGCGTTTACTTCCAATGTTTACTTGCTTCTTCTATACTATACTAATGCATCGACCCTTGGTTGCTCTCAGAATCATAATCTGGAGCCCCAGTTTCGTCTTGAGTAGCAATTCCTTTGATGACTGTCTGGATATACCTCACATAGTTTCAAAAAATTCGAACAGCATCCCTCGCGCACATAGACAAAACGCACCAAACGCTTTTGCTAAGCCTACAGAAACATTTACCTATCAAGTGATAAGTCAAAATTTTTAATTTATTTTAATTTACTATTTATACTTTCACTAGCTGTCCCGCAGACGTTGGTCTTCCCTTTCTTATAGGTGGCTTGCCCATATATAATGTCCACAGCTCCGTCAACATAGACACAGGATGAATTTTTCCATCTTTTGTATCGATCGATGTCAATTCAGGCTTGGTCTCGTTTTTGATTTCGATTCCAGTCACACTTGATTCTGGTTCCGATTTCATACTACTTTTCAACCCCAGTCCCGTTGTCAATTTCAGTCCTGCTTCCAATTCTGATCATGGTCCTGTTCTTGATTCTGTTCCCAGTCCCGCCTTAAATTCTGATTTGGATGAAACCGAGAGCAAACAGTTCAATTCTCTGCGTAGAAACAAATCAATAAATCCTTTATAAAAGCAAAGATGTAAACATATCACATACAATGTCAACGAGTAAGATTTATTGTAACCTGGAACATTTTAACTAATCGAAATGCGTTGAAGGTGTAAGTAATGCTCACGGAATTCGAGATAAAAATAGTATAACTCTAATATTTTTAAAGGAAATTATTGTTATTGAATTATTCCGTTTTAGAGTGTAGTTCGCAACATTATTAATATTTAAATAATGAAACTGAATAATGTTTTCCTAATTTTATAATCCATTTTGATTATCACATTCACAATATTATTTATAACTTTTTAGTATACAATATAAATGCAATAAAAAAATGAAGGTAGCATTGATGATTTTTTTCTTTAATTATTCTTCTTCGTCATAACTCTATTATGAAATAGATCAATTAAAAATACCTTTAACACGTGATTAATATTTATTTTTACTTGTAAGTAAAAATACTAATTGAACAATTTACCATCACCTCTTTATAATGAAATGATATAAAGTATCGGACTTAAACAGAATCACTGTCTTTTTCCCTGATGACCCTGAATATATAGCATTAATTTTGTTGTCACAATAGCTGTAGGAACGAATTCCGTCTACTGTATTTCATTTTATTCAAGTCGCTTAACGATTGTTTAACGACAAGTAATGCCTGTCATAACAGGGACTTAAAACCTGAGTTGCAAACCGCGTTTTATATACTCAAATAATTTGCGTGACTAGTAGTGTGTCGTGGGTAATGATCAAGATCTCATCTTGAACTTTGAACGTTATGTGGTATAAGGTTCAAAGTTCAAGATCGATTTCGAACTAGAGTATGACTTATTGATGCATACTTCTGTAAGTATTACAAAACTAAACAAGTGGTCATGTACATATAAAATATTTTTGTAACTATTATACACAAAAAAATCAAAAAATCTTTTTCGAATCTTAATTTTTTTTTGCTGAAAAGCTATACATTTTTTCTTACCATTTCGAAATCTACAGTTTTAGTTATATTATCGAGATATAACAGGAGTAGCTCTCCGCCTCTCCGGAATATCGTTTAGGTTTAATCGACGCCGTATCGAGCTGATTACTATAATGCCACATCAACGGATGTAAAATTTAGCGAAGAAGGCGACGGCAATCTGGAGCAACGGCTATATAATGCTATAAACACTCTCACGACTGCGCGACGTCATCGTCCAAGGAGGCGACCGCAGATTCAGATACGGCGTTGCCGATCGGGCGGGTGACCTTTGATTTATGAAATGCCACGATCGACCACATCGGCGTAGAGCCACGACTCCAAGTTTCGTATTGTAATGAGGAGAGAGCGCCGTCGAATTTAAATGTTCGGTTAGGATGCGGTTTTGTTATCGTCCCGTCCTTTCGTTTGCGAGGCTCATATTCCGTAAACCGCTTCCCAGGGACCATACGACCCGGCCGTCGATCATCATCGTTACGGTACCGATTACACGGTAATTGAACAGCCAGCGGTGACTCGAATACTAGGCGCAGGTTTGGCAGTCTATTAGTGACGTGTTTTGAATACGTTTAGACGGTTATCGATTCTTAAAACGCGATGGTCATAAACCGCCAACTGGTAGAAGTTGGCTGACGGCTGCCGACCGGCGCCACCGCACCGTATCGTTGGTCATTTTTATACTCGACACGCGTCCGAAGCTCGTAAAACGATAGCATAAAACACTCCTTTCGCATTCTCTATAATCGTTTTGGCTAAACGCAACATGTAAAGGCGTAGAGCACGTACGGCGCCGAGCCGGCATTCGATGCACGATTCCTCGTCGGTCGATGACGACGGGCCCTCGTAATTGTGCGGAAACGGTTCATACCTACTTATAAAGTACAGCGTGCACGTGGCAGTGGTTGATTACGTATCGGCGAATAAATTCGAGTTAACTGAAGTACTGAGTATCGATGCAGTCTAATTTATTATTATAAAAAAATGAGATTAATATGTAAAGGCTGTAGTTATGTTCATAGTTAAAAATTGTGGAAGATTGAATTCTCTCATGATTAAATTAGGATAATATTAGAAAGAATTTTTAGTAAAGGTAGTAACATGTAAATCATCACATGCTACTAATTTATCCGCCCATATCAATTTCATTTTGATATTTGTATACTAAACTTGTTTCAACTATTAAAACAGCGCTATAAACTTAGAATGCCAATACATGTCTAAATGAGAACAAAATATGTCAAGGAACTAATATTTATTTATGTAAAATTAAATATCGATTTGTAATACTAAACCATCCATACTAATAATACTCGTGTGTCGATACAAACGTAATCATTTCCAGCCCGTCGAGAGGGTATCATTAAATCGTACTTTAAATGTGTTTTATGGGTGTTAATTTTTGACGTGACAACGTCTTAAATTAGGTTGCGGCTGGGAGTCACTTATGAAAAAGTGTAACGCTCGGTAACGTTACGATGAGTCACCGAACGAGAGAGGCCCGCCGAATGCCTTGCGTCTCTCCCACTCAACTATGATCGGTCTGCCGCGCGCGCAGCACTAGAGAATTAGTGCATAGCTTGCAAATGTATTGCAAGTTATTGTATGTATATTTGTATATAAATACGTATGTATGTGTAAAGGTAAAAATAAAATTTTGTTAATATGAAATTCAGTGCGAGATTCTTTGTATAAATTAATGTTTTAAATATAATTCTTTGTATAAATAAATGTTTTAAATTGTTACTATTATTTCATCCTTCTTCCTACTATACGAATGAATATTCACATTAAAATGATTTTACCATTCAAAGTCGTTGTCACGTAAAACTTTCGCCCGTATACCGACTTTACAGGCAACCAATTTTTTTTTTATAATATCCATTACGCATCGGTTATGGAAACTACGTCCATAATTACGCTTCTAAGTCGTGCTCTATTCTTTATGCGTTTTGATCACACGAGGTGTTATGTGTATTTTGATCATTATGAATTGTGGCTTGTCGCCTGTGCTTCTGGAAGGTTTGGTGTCAGATGTGATCTGTGTTCAATTTGAATTGTCCTCTTTGATTGTGATGAATGCAGCCACCCGCAAGGCGGACCGGGAGACGAAAATTGGTTTCCTGCAATTATTCAATCGCGTGTATATAATATCGGAATGGGTGAATCGGCAGTGCGCATGCGGGCCGCGGGACCAGCGTCAATAGAATGATGAGCGTTCTACATAACAAGCGCTAGTTGATCGAGTCAATGGTCTTATAATATATAAATTATTTCAACGACTACTATCCTGAGCTGTGTATGCCAACTATGACTACATAATATATGGACAATTATAAATATAATTATTATATAGTTTCGAGCATAATACAGCTTAACGTATGTGAATGTTTATAAAACAAACGATGGACGCTCATTCTATAGATGTATATATAGCGTCGCATGACCAATGAGTGTGTTGCTCCGTTCATAAATAATGCATTTTGTTTTTTATTATATTCCTCTGAGCACTATTTTTAGTTGATATAATCCCAATTAAATTGCTAAAATACGTGACGCCACTACGTGATTGTTGCTATATTTCCTTCTCACTGCGATGGACATTCACTTATTTTGTTTTCGGTGTGTTTATCGGACTACAGTCTAGAATATTGATACGTTTTTCACAAAAAATCCCATCAACATACCTGTAAGTTAAGTACAGCGGGCAAAGAAAAGACGTGGTACAGCGTCTCATCGTCATTCGTGGCAGCACGTCGCCGTTTCTAGGATCTCGGGTAACGGGTCCTCGAGTGCGTCGGGCGGGCACGCTGACCGCTGTAGATCACGAGGCTGAGCGGCGGCGGGCGGGTCGTCGTTACGGGCGCCGCTCGCCCGCGACCGACTGTCGCTGTTTATGGTTAAATACGTAAGTGCCGGTTCTCGGTGGACGCTCTCTTACGTCCGGATTTATTACGAGCCGCATACTCGATGCTCTGTCTCGAGTTATTTAAATAAATTTTGAATCCGATGACACTATATATTCCTATATATTATTCTATAAAACACAACGTCCCTGTCTATCAATTTGTGTGATTATTTATAACTCTAAGATACGAGAACCACAGATTTCTGACTGATTCTATTTACGTGATTCTTTTGACATAAATTTAATTCGTGTTTTATTACTGTAGGTAATGTAAGGTATTAATAAACAGTAACAATTGTAGTGCAACACCTTAAAAAGACATCGCTTTATATCGTTTCTTCAACTACTACGTAACTTTTGTACTATAATATCTACAAAAAAACTACATAACAAATGTAGGCAGTAAAAAAATAGTTTTTGTTCGCTTTGCTTGATGAGCGATAAAGTTGAGGAGGACGATGAGGATCAAAGAAGGAAAGGGAGGGCGAGGGATAAATTGAAGGTATAAGGAGTGAGAGGTAGAGATAGAAGAGGAGCAAGGGCTAGAAAGAGAGGGAGACGAAAAGGGAAAGAAGTTGAAATCGCAAACAGGACCAGAAGAGGGGTTAGTGACTGGACGAGAATCGGGAGTGGGATCGACGTTTCATTTGAGATAAAAATCTCGATCAAGACTTTTTTTAATCCCTCAGACACAAATTGACATTAAATAATGATTATATATTTTTTTATTTGTGTGAATTTACTTATTTTTCAGTCTAAAATGTTTGTATATGTATGTATAAGTGGTAAGATGTTACTTTGCTGTTGACTTTTTGCTGTTACGTTGATGCTTGAACACAGGAATTAGTCTAAAGAATTGAGATCTAGTTATAATTTTATTGTCTTTGTTACACGAACGCATTTTTTATGTAACGAGCCATCCATTTCATACGTTAAATATTAATCACCATTTTATTAAAATAAGCAAGGTGAACTTGCATGTTTCTCAATTGACTATTTTACCGAGAGGATCTCAATAATATGTAAATATAAGCTTTCATCTGTTTGTATATGAAATAAAATCCTATTATCCGTCCTCATAGAAATTCTTATTCTGATGTCTATTTTGATTTCAATCCAAATCGCGATTAGGACCCCCCTAGGTGTCGGTTCGATTTCAAGCTCGAGCATCGGATAATAATTAAATAATTGTTATTGATCCGATTGTTATATCAATATAAATAAAGAAAAATAGTCAATGACGTTATTTTATTGAGCGTTTTTCATACTCCTAATGTCTCTTTTTGGAAACTTAAACAATGTCAATAACTTGAACGGTTATTAATAGGCGTTATGTCGAATACAGAGATTAAGAACGACATTATCTTGATCCCCTTGTTTCGTTACTTGACGCCCAAGTATTATTTATTGGTTCGGTGTAATTTAGGGTAATTTTCACGCGTCCTGGAATGGAATGGAATCTCGATGTCGGTGCCCTTGCGCAGGTCGGCATTGCAATAAGAACAGAATCACATAGGCGCGCATAAATCTACCTTTGACCATTGTGCTGTCAACACTGCAAAAGCGAGTTCGTAAAAATTCTTCTTAAAGTAGCTCGTGGAGGTGTCATTTAGGTACTACTTATAAGTATATGCGAGTTGATCAATATATGTATCATAATAAGATATTGAAAACCATCAGTTTAAAATTCCTCAATCATTTTCTTGAAAAATTGTTATTACTGACGGTCATACATCATGGTGATACGTCAAATGTCAATCTACTTTCTGATTGGTCTCAAATATAACAGCGACATTTTTCTTCAGGCTAACGTGTGTATGTATATAATAATCAGAAAGTGTTTACAAATTAATAATTCACCGTGGATGTTATGAGGTAAATGATTAGAAAAAAATCACATTAGAATACGTCGTCTTTGTGTAGTAGATACGTATGGAATCTATCTCTTAATTTTTGAACATCTGATTGATATGTATACATTAATAAATAATAGTTCTTTTAAGAACATTGCGATATCAATTTTATATCGCAGTGCATATCAACGCGACATCACTATATATGTGTGTGTGTGTGTGTGTGTGTGTGTGTGTGTGTGTTTTCTCAGAGTTTGTCATGAAAGGCAGTTCATTTTATACTCCAAAAAAGATTATTTGATTTCCTAAAGGCGTGAAGAATTTACAAAGCATTGCCATGACCAAAGTTTATGGCAGTGCTTGTCACATTAACTTGAACAACCCATTGTTTTGTTAAGCTTTTACAACGAAACCCATAAATAATTGTTTATACGCAACGCAGGCGTGTTATGGGAACTGTAAGAAATTTTATTATTTTTAATACTCTCAAGTGTAAAGGGGTTCGAGCTATTCTTTTGTTATGTAATATATCACACAATGCCATTTTTATATGAAGACCATTTTATGTCTGTAAGGGCGACCCGATTTATATTTATTGTAATAGTCCCGATTTCCCCAACCCCTCATCCACTCATTGGAACAATAAGATAAGGGCGCTCGAAGATCGAGTAGCGGCAAAGTTTTGATGGTACAATTTTGAAGAGTATCTCGACAAAAATGTAGGTCTTGGAATTAGTGTGGCGTGTAGGGGACAGAGAAAGAGCAAGGAGTTCATGTCTTAGATATCTCATGTATTTTAATATCTTGTTTCTTTCTTCGTACGACGCCATATGAAAAAATCCATAAATTTTACGCGTACTAGCTTAAAGAAGGTGTATTTCAAAAGAATATAGAACAAATTAACCCAATAATATTCTAGTTTAAAAATAGTTATTACAAAATTTAAACAAAAAATCATAATCTTTCCGTCTTATAGGACATCAAAAAGTTATTTCGTTTATCGTGTGCTGTGTTGGCTTCAATTTATGGAGTTTTGTCGTCTTCATAACACTTATCATCTTATTTGACAATTAGTCTCATAGATAAAATTTCGTTCAATATATTATTATTTCTCAATTTCGTTTTTATAAAATTAAGTTTGCTAACTTTGTTTCTGTACATTAAAGGTTCCACACGTCCTTCCCATTGGAATATCATAATTAATTAGATTCGACGCTAACGTAACACGTCTGTGTGTTTGATTGTTGTTCATAACGCCCGCTAAAGGAAAAATCCGCGGGCAGTGGCGGCGCTACACCACTCGTGGACGTCGGCGACATCAGGTTTGCGAGGCCTCTTTTTAATAACTTGTAGGCAAAACTTTTTGCGAGGCCTTTTTTTAATAACTTGTAGGCAAAACTTTTTTGTTTGCGAGGCCCCTTCAGGCGCGAGGCCGTCGGCGGTCGCCGACGTCGCCGACGCCTAGCGCCGCCACTGTCCGCGGGCATTTTAATTGTATAGATTACAAACTTATGATACAACTTTTATGTTAAGATTACGCGTGCATACATAGATTCTAAATCGAAACGTTACCTCTTTTAGTTCTTTGCTTTTTATGTTCTTTAAATAAATGTATGGCCATATGCGATACCTTTCGATGCAAACGATATAAAAATTAATAATCACGTCAGTAGTATTTATGAGGCCGATACTAGAAACTCTCCTGTACATCATGAAACTGGCCATAAACGTATACGTCGTCCAGAACACGTTGTTGTTGCAAGAACACGTTTCATGTATTTGTATGGAAATGGCTTTGTTAGCCTTCGTCCTGTTTTCGGAGCGTATCGTTCGCGCGGCCTCTCGGAGCACGCGCACGACGCCGACGCGCGCGCACGACAGATAACGCTTGAGGATTCTGTACTGCGGTTATTGTGCGAACGTCCCTACCGCGCCGCTACGCGTTTGGGTGAACAACGTTGCTGGCGCAGCTGCGCCGGTATCGGTTACGGCATTCGATGGAATGCGATTATTCACGATTGAACGGTCTGGTTTGCTGTTATTATTTTTGACGTGATAACGTCTTAAATTAGGTTGCGGCTGGGAGTCACTTTGAAAAAGTGTAACGCTCGGTAACGTAACGATGAGTCACCGAACGAGAGAGAGGCCCGCCGAATGCCTTGCGGCTCTCTCCCACTCAACTATGATCGGTCTGCGCGCGCTCACTGAGAGATTAGTGCATAGCTTGCAAATGTATTGCAAGTTATTGTATGTATATTTGTATATAAATACGTATGTATGTGTAAGGTAAAATAAAATTTTGTTAATATGAAATTCAGTGGAGATTCTTTGTATAAATTAATGTTTTAAATATAATTCTTTGTATAAATAAATGTTTTAAATTGTTACTATTATTTCATCCTTCTTCCTACTATACGAATGAATATTCACATTAAAATGATTTTACCATTCAAAGTCGTTGTCACGTAAAACTTTCGCCCGTATACCGACTTTACAGGCAACCAAATTTTTTATTTGATATTTGTATCATGAAGTAGTATTCAGTCGCTCTCGAACTGTTATGCGTAGAAATCGGTATAGGTATTTTGAGTATTTGTTTTGTTATCAAACAAAGAAATAATTTTAACCTTATAACGTGGGCGACTTAGATTGTATATTAAATATTAGGAATAATGGTTAGTAGGAAAGAATTTATTTTTAATTCTTTGAGAAGCATAAAAAAAGTTGATCATTTATTTTGTTGTTAAGGTGTTTTGAAACGATTACAAAAAGCTAACGTGTCGAGAGATGGCGCTGTTCGGCTATATTATAGAAAAATATTAAATTTTGTCCTAAATGCTAATTTGCTGCCAAACAAATCCACTTTCACGGAAAGCTATTTTTTAGTACACATAAGAGCACAATTTATTCTAAAATTATTATATGAATTATTAGAATAATACGGCAAAATTTTATTTACTTTCCAAACCTGGTCTGAAAGCTATTAAACACAAATACACACATGTTCGTGATTACTATTACACAATTGGCCAATTTTTCGAAAAGGAGTGGCTTCACGAATAGGCCACACCATTTTAGGTTACGGCAAATTCACTAAAAAAAATATTTCACGAAGGTACTGCATAGCTAGCCGTCCTTTACGTCCTTTTGTTGGAAAGCGCAGTTTTTCAGCAATTACTCAAAAACTGTATATTCGATCATGTTCCTAGTCATTTTCGTTGATTCAAAAATAAGCGTTACCTTCGTTATTTTTTCATATTTTTTGGATATACGGCTTAGAAAAAAAAGGGGACACTATTTCTGCAACTTTTGGAGCGATTATATCCGAAATTATTCACGTAATCAGAAAAATTGCTTAAAAACTTAGTGTTTTTAAAAGAACACATAGATGTTTGCTGAAAAAAATTATATGTATGGCATGAACCAGAAACATTTATTTTTATTATTTAACTAAGAAACTAAGTAGAGGCTTACACGAGACACCTGTACTTCGAATTCATCAATATTCATCTTGTAGTTTTTGAGTAAAGTGCCTGTGATATACGGACAGACGGACAGGATGAAATTATAAGATTTCCGTTTTCGCCATTTTGGCTCGGAACCCTTAAAATTAGATATATTTATTGCGATTGAATCAAAGGTTTGATTTCGGAGAAACGAAGCCGGATTTGGGATCTAGATCAAGTCGAAATGAAAGACGAGGAACGGGATCAGGATTATGATGAACACAGTAACATCAGTCGATATATAAAAGATGTTGAGATCCATTCTAGTCCGTACGGTTTAAGCTTTAAGATTTTTCTTTAGGGTTATGTGAGAAATTTCTAGAAAACCCCTATAGTATAACCAATTAAAAAATGGTAGGGAAATGGAGGATGGAGACAACGAAAAACCAGTAAAGGGACGTTCTTTACATTTTGTTAGTATGTGGGAATTTCTAAAAACCACTTAATTAAGCTTTCACAGATTTTAGTAAAAACTACTATTGAAAGCCTATAAAAGGATATCCGATACATTGTTAAGGTTTGTCAGAATTGCTGAGAACCCTTATAATTTAACCGAATTTCATAAAATTAAGAATGGAGATAATTGAAAACCAATAAGGAGTATTTGATATATTTTTATGGTTCCTTGAGAATTACTGACAACTCTTACAATTCAACCGAATTCAATAAATTTAGAATGGAGGCAACTGAAAACCTATACGGAGATATTGGATAGATTTTTAGAGTTCCCTAAGAAATATTAAGGCATCCTTATTATTAACCTGATTTCAATAAAATTATGAGTAGAAATAACTAAAAGTCAGTTAAAAGATATTTGGTACATTATTAGGGTTCTGTGAGTATTACAAGAATCCATATAGTTGAACTGATTTCGCTGAAATTACAATAATATTTAATAAAATTATAAAAATTATTCTAGAAAGAATTAGTGGCTTATGGCACGGTAATTGAGTTTTTTGTGATATTAATAAACACAACTATATAATTTAAGTGATTTTAATAAAGCTCTTTTTACAATATTTTTTTATTTCTTTCGTTATATTACTTGGTAATATTAAATTTACCTGGTAATTATTTAAATTATTAAATGGTAGTCTCTTGTGGAAACACACTTGCAGGCTCAATGGTTCCGGAAATACATAGTATATAAACATTTCAATTGTTTATGTGTACAAATTAACGTGAATTTTTTATAAGTAAATCAATAATATAAAAATGTAACATAAAGATTTATTTGCCAATATAAAAATACATTCACATAACAAAAAATAATAAACTATATCTACTTATTGAATACAAGCCTTAGTTACTTATTTTTTGGTTTGATAATGCATTCTGAAATGGAAATAGAAAATACTTTTTGAATGTGAACAGTATTGCTTACGATTTTCAATTTTCTAACAGCACATAGTGTACGGCTTACCCAAACTAGTTTCCAATAAAGATATATAATCTAATACATGCATACGCCTACGCAAATGGGCACACATACGCATAGACACGCACACATACACACACACACACACACAACGTGGAGGCACGAAAAATCGGTGGACAGATTTAATATCTCTATTAATCAAAGGTAAATAAATAAACAGATTGTTTTCCAGGCTATGATGCCGCTATGTTCATATGACGCGTGCAGTCTCTGTCAAACTTGTAGGATCGGTAAAGCCCAAAGCGGCAACGCTAGGTCAAATAATGCGGAAGCTGTTGTAATTGCGAACATTTTTTTCACATCTATATAATTATTACGCTGTCGCATCAGTCATATCTTTCACTCTTTGTTTGTAAATATGTCGAAGAAATATATATTCGATGTTGCCGTCACAGCTTTCAATTTTGATAAATAAATAATTATATACCGTGCATATATGTGTTTACAAACGCAATAAATTCATTTCTGTTTTCACTCACACGGACGTAAATAATGCTGGTCTTCCACGGATTTTAAAATTAAATATCAAAATAACTAAGTGATGCTATTTCTCCGAAATCAGATAAACGAAATTCACATTTTTTTTAACCTTTTTTTTTGTGTATTCGTGGATTTATTTGTATTATAGTTTCAAAGCTCACAACGAAACAATTTGTATGAAATCGACGTGTTTTGTTTACCCTTAATGCCAATTTTCATTGACGTCAGCGCGACACTAGCAGTGTGTTAGTGATGATGACTGACCCCGGGCGCTCATCAGTAGAGACGTTTGCTTCGGACGCTAGGGATTTTATAATGGTTTTTTACCAATGTGTTTATAAATTCGTATTCCTACCTTTAGTCCATACCTGAATTTTAAGCTTGTAAATGTGTCGTTACGCATTCTCTATCAGGAAATATTGATAGAAGTCGGTTGGTTGGAATAGAAAAATTATCACAAAATCATATTTTCCTCTTGTTAGTGGATGAGTCGTCTAAACCGATCCAAAAATTTTGCAACTTCTACATATTCCTATACGATCATTTGTTCATCTACATCGGAGAGGTACGATTTTAATTCCATATACGCCGCGGCGGGCGGCCGCATTCCCGCACGGGCGGAGGACTCCCGTCTTGACATTTTTGCGTTTACTCGTTTTTCTCGGTTAACATTTCCCACTTCGCCCCGAGTTTGGAATTTAAATGAGCACGCGCGCCGCTCGACAGCGACTCGCGCTGCAGCGTCTGCAGCGGGGTTCTTTGCACCTTACGAGGCAATCGCTTATGCCCATTATTTATTTACTTTATTCGGTACAAGTATACATATGTATATCTCACAAAGACGATTAGCGAAGTCGTGAACGAACTCTAGTGCATTTTCAAATATATAACCTACATGTTATTCTGATGTATAAACTGAATTACTGTAAAATTTCATCAGAATCTGTTCAGTAGCTTTTGTATGAAAGAGTAACAAACACTTATCCATTCTCACACATTACTACACTTAAATATTTTAACATACTTCCTGAAATTAATAATATTACTTAAACCGTTCTTTCATGTATGTTATTCCGCGCGGTCAACGACTTTGCCTAGTAGTAGTAGTAGTCAATGCCAAAAATTTACTCAAACACTGTTTTTGGTAGAGCTACATCATTGCGCATTTTTTCGCATGTTTTTGGTCAAATTAAGCGATCCTCATTAGGTATCACCGCCGTCGACGAATAGTAGTAGATAACAAAGCGTGCACGTCGCGTCGATCGGATTCGTGCATGTGCTGCGGAGTTTCATTTGATCGATAACGTTACAAGTCATCAATTTTGTAAGATGACTTGAATTCCTATACGGTGTATAAGTACATATATGTATTAGGCAAGATTTAACTATACAAGTATATGAATTAGGCGAAATTAATTATATGTATTTGGAATAGTGTTTTTGGACGGCTTTTTGGTTACTATATATCTTTCTGAAAAATTTATGGGTTGAATAATATAATTTTCAAAATAATCACCAATGACTATTGTCGTGAATTGATTTTATTATTAGTCGGGTGTTGCCGTTTTGGTAATACTCATTTTTATGTGACATTAAAAAAAGCTTCATAATTATATTTCATATCATAGCAGTTGAAAACGTAAAATTTACATTTAAGAAGATTACTATATTTGAAAAGAGTTTTGGTGTAATACAAGGTAAGCCCGAATGTTACACGTAGTGCGAATAAGTAATGGTCATGCTGAAATGTTAGATAGGGCGTATAAGGGCGCTTGGCTGCATTCAAATGCGTTGAGAGGTGATTGGTTCTCGCAATACCAAGTGGTCATAGCAAGCGTGCCAGCTGTTGGTTAAATTTTTTGCTGATGATAATCATCAACA